>JARHVA010005257.1:290000-302500 GCA_037957365.1 Torreya grandis | reverse complement strand
AAAAGATCTTTTTAAATTTATAAACTAAGAAGAAGGCTTTTAGAGGATCATCGGTAGATAGGTGCATCTCTCCAAGTATATATATATATATATAAGAATTTTGAGTAATAATTAAGAGTGGATAGTTGTAAAAAATAAGAAAAAGGTCATCTCATACCTATTTCCACTTCTAAGACAATTCGCTCTTGCAATGAAGTGAAAAATGTTAATACTTAGGAAGTAATAGTTTTCTATTATTTATTGAAAATTTATGGTATTTTATAAACACTTTCATGTAGTTTATTTCGTTTAGTGTTTGTTGGTCATATGCCTTCATAGTTTTTATTATCGATCCAGGCCTCTTTAGTTTTTTATTACTTTTTTATTTTGATAAGGTACATGTTAAACCCTAGTATCGATCAATAATAAATATGAATGATTAATAAAACAAAAATTCGTATATAGTTTATGTTGGTCATGTGAGAAATGTACTTTTTTAACTTCTACGATAAACTCTATGTTTATATTTAGTTACCAATATTAGCATACACTATAATAAGTATACATATCCATTACAAGCCAATACATTCCTCCATTATTTCATGATACCATATTTTTTGATCCAAAACTCAAAATCTTTGGTTGAAAGATAATTCAGAAACAAGAACAACACAATTCAAAAAATGCTATCTCTAAAAAGAGATGTTTTATTAATAAAAATTGTAGACCCAAGCATATGCCTATCTCTGAGAAGAGATGTCTGATTTCCATTTAGGGTTACATATTAATTTATACATGTTTTTGAGGTGTGAGGAGGATGTGTAATGTCACCAATCTCTAGGGAGATTAAGTGGTTTGACTTTCACGATTTACAACAATATAGAATTAGAGGAATTACTATTTTTAGAAACTTACTATTTTTAGACTACACTTCTAAAATTGAAATTTGGGGAACTTCTGTTGAGTTTTTGGGTCTCAAAATTAATCAAGAAAATATTCATGCCATCACATGATGTTCCCCTCATTATTATCTTTAAAATGGTTCAAACGGTGAGTCAATTGGAGCTACGGTACAAAAGTTATGGCTCATGAAAGTTCTGCCATCAATTGGGGTGGACCCATCAACCGAATTGTCATCTGAATTGTTTCACAGATCATTACTCCCTCCTTGAGAATAAATGGTCCCCATTGCATCAATATTTTTCATCAATTGTGGTAGTTGTACTCTGATTTGATTCTTGATGCATACTTGGAAGGGACTGTGATTTACATAACTATGCAGGGCCTAATTGTTCACCATTTCTATCTGACCATCAGTCTTTGGATGGAAGGCCATGAACTTCTTCATCTTGGTATCTATTTGCTTATATTTTTTATAAATACACACACACACACACACACACACACACACACACACACACACACACACACACACACACACACACACACACACACACACAGAGAGAGAGAGAGAGAGAGAGAGAGAGAGAGAGAGAGAGAGAGAGAGAGAGAGAGAGAGAGAGAGAGAGAGAGAGAGAGAGAGAGAGAGAGAGAGAGAGAGAGAGAGATTGTTATGAATAATTCATTTCAAATTGAATAAATATCTACTGAGGAGGAGATTGCATACCATCTCTTATAGATAAAACTTGTACATTGATTAATGTACAAGGCATGTGATAATTTAAGCTTTAGGATGCAAGTGATATTACTCTTATATGTTGGAGCACATTTTTATATGGAATTTTTGTTGTTCACATCCCTATTGTAATTGAATATTAGAGTAGAATAACATTTTTGAATTGGTAACTCTTTATCTTATGCTTCGTGAATGTAGCTTTCATTTGACTTGTCTCCTTGACATATAAACATCAAGATAATTTGTACTCATACATTATTTTAGTGAATCCATATCCATTTCATAAACTAAATTGACCTTTTATTTAGCATAAAAATTAATTTATGTAAGGAAACTGAAAACTTTTGGTGGAAATTGATGCTAAAAACCCTTTTTATACACATGGTAGATTTATTATCTAAATTGTTGTATTAAAATTCTATTCTTTTATAGATTAAAATTTTAATGGTTGACTATAGTATATTGAATATATAATTATATGGATCATGTGATAGTTCATTGTGTAAATTTATAATTCAAGGGATAACCTCATGCTCAATCAATGTAATAATAGTAAATCAAATGGTCAAACTCAAGTAAACATTCTTATGATAACCTTCTCTATAAAAATTTCCCCGAATATTTTTATGAATTATGTTTGTTGTAAATTCCCCCTTGCTAACTCATATTATAATTAGATCGAAAAAATAGGGGGATATCATGTCGGTATCTTTTCAAGCATAAATCTTTGCATAATTAAACTAGTTAGAATATTATATAGGCAATAAAACTCTACTAACTAATTTAAATTCTTGTTGGGTTCTTTATAAATTTTATCCTTCTACCCATATATAGATTTAAAAAAATTAACCATAATAATATGATCGAGACTGATTGTGATCAATCACAAACAATAGTGTCCCTACTTCCACAAATATGATATTAATCTTTAAGTTGTTCATACAAATGAATATTCTTATAGAATTTATTATATGAAAGATGAGTATTAAAATTAGTATCTTAAAAATATATCTTCTCTCTACAAATTTGATAAGAAATAAATCAAAACAAATTAATGGATTGAGTATTCTTGTGGTTGAATATGTTATAGAGGAATGTATCCTTAAGATGTTAATCTTCTATGTGGTTTAGGGAATCCATAAATATGAAATTAGTTAACCGTAGGTGAAACCATCCTAACATAACTTGTTAATATCCATTTTATATCTCTAATTATCAAGTTAATCCATCTTCTTGATGGCTTGTGCTAGTCAATAATCACCATTGGTTGTTCATGGTTAAATATTCAAGAATTGTGTATTAGTCCATGAGATGATGTAAGGTAATCAAGAAATGTGTCCTTGATAATAATCAAATTGTAATTTTAAAGAAGGGTTTAATTTACATGTTATCATCTTCTTTTGAGATGTATGAGGACACTATTTAAAAGAAAATGTTATTCATGTTTTATGGTATATGTCATGGAGGGTGTTACACAAACACACTCATATACCATGTCTTTTTACCATACTACCTTTGACAAAATTTTGGTCATTTTTGAGACCTCTAAAGATTTTATAAAAACAAATACCCTAGAAGTAGGTGACCACTCTTGGTCCCAACCCCTAGACTATGAAGATCTATTATTTCACTGTTAGAATTATTTCAACATAGGTCATTTGACCTGAGATTTTATTTACTTCAAAAGAAAGAAAAATATTGGTGGATATAGTTTTATCCAAAAATCTCATTGTGAATGCCCCCGATTCGAAGCGAGAAGATTCATATTCAAACTATGAAAACACTGAGAATGACATTAAAAATGAGAACCCTCTAGGCTTAGAGGATGATCCTAAAGTTGACAATATAATGGAGAGGGTGTTGGATTTTAAAACCCCTATCCATAAAATCTCTAAATAAGACATTCAAAAAAAAAAAAGAAAAAATACCTAAGGTATAAATAATGGAAGAGGTTGAAGTGAAAAAAAAAATCTCATTCCTCAAAACCAATTGAAATTTGTTTAACAGATTAACCATAAACTATAAAAGAGCATGGGTCAAACAAGGTGCATAAAAAGAAAAATGGCAGAAGTTCGGAGGTCTAGTCCTAAGGTATGACTCTTTGCCTTGTGGGCACTATGAAAGGTAGGAAAAAGGATCCATCTTGACCCTTAGACTAGGTGGGGAATTACTTCAAAATGAAGATGTGTTTGGTCATAGTAACCTAAAGATTGGTAGATGATGCCTATTAGGTTGCAAGACACATTCTGCTAGCTGATCTTAGTCTTTGTTGGTGAATATTTCTATATTACATTGTTTGATTAATGTAATTATGTAGTTCGATAGCAGCATTTATTGATTAGCTGGTATAACATTGTCATAGTTGATTAAGTTATACGGTTCTGGAATTATTTTATAATTATGAATCGATTCCTTACAGTTATGAACTATTTCCCATTGTATATATTGATCCTCTTGTTATTCAATAATATCAAAGTATTCTGCATTATTTTACTTCTTTGGTATCAGAGCTGACAGTCCGCCATGAGAGTCTAGCACACTTTAAGCATGTATGGTCCATTGAGTCTTCCTTCAATGAAAAGTGCATCAGAGTATAACATCGTAGAATTATGTTATGTAAAAGAGATTGTAGTTGATGCAAAGAAGACAATGAAGAAATGCTTGTAGTCAATGTGGAGAATCGTGTAGCATACAACAGAAGCTAAAAGCTTCATTCAAAACATTAAGTCATTTCGTTTCTTACATTGATTTGTCTCTGTGGACTCTGTAACTGTTGCTCACTATTGATAATTTATCTCTATGGACAGTGTTCTTGTTCTGAGGGAGAGAAAGGATCTCGCTATGGCAACATCGCTTAGAGTCTAGCATAGAGTCCATCGCATTTCTATATTGAAGGTTTTCGAGTCTCAACACATATATCAGACCTACCAAAACTAAAATCTGGACAATGTTTCAATTTCAGGTATACTTGCATATACTATCATTACCGTTCATATGGATCACAATTCTGTTCAAAGTCTATTTGAGATTCGTGCATTCTTCCTATTCCCAGTGAATTTAGTTTTAGACCTGGTACTGTCTAACTTTCTGTGCATCTGTGATTCTCTGAAGGATCTTTGAATTGGTGCAGCCGAAGCAAGGTGATGTGAAATTCATCAGGGTCAGATCTGTTAGTTGATTTTTCTTGATGTCACCAGTTCTACATCTACCAAAGTGCATATTAAGTTGCAGACTTGCTAGACTACTCGTTTTGTAGGTTAAACGTGTCACGCTCTAAATTTATCAACTCCTGCATTCCATCAAGCGTCGACAGTTTCTACCGATCGAGCTTCAATCATTTCCTAAAAAGGTTGCACGAGGTCATCAAAATAGTGTGGAGGTTTAGTTTTTAGTTTGATTTTAAAATATTTTACGTTATGTCATTGTAGCATTATGTTACCATGTGTGGTCAAAGTATATAATTATTAGGCTATCTACATTATGTTAGTTTAGGATAGTTTTGTCTATTTGTTAGTTCTATTAAAAGTCAATACTATATGTATAGTGAGTTTATTTAAATCTAGTTTGTTTTATGGTGATAAGTGAAATATATATTTTAATCATGTTAAAATATTTTTAAGTTTTATGGTTTTTTTTGGTTATGTTTTAGATTATCACATATAATATTACGTTAAGTCATTATAGAGTCATTATCTATAGTCTTATGTTAATATGTTGGTTTTCAATCAAAAAATCTTAAGTGTTAAAATTATTAGTTAGGTTTATTATAGTGAGTCATTATTTAGGTTAATGATCAAAATCAAAATTAATTGTTTGTATAAGGATGCACTATCACTTTTACATGACATCTAGTGTCAAATATTGTCAAAAGTCTTATGGGTCTAAATTGTGGGGGATATATCTCTTCATGCAACTAAGCTTCATCAAGATATCAACTGAGTAAGTAGCTTCTTTTACTAGAGGATGGAAGATACAAGAAGGCTAGAGGACATTTGGTATCCTCTCCGGAGTCACCTATGATGGGGTCTCAACATTGCTATGGTGATAAATTTTGGTGTGTTTGTTTTATGTTTTGTAGTGTGTTTTCCAATAAGATACTGAGCACTATTTTCCAATTTGGTACCTCCTAAAAAATAATATTGTGGGGAGAAAAATCACTAAAGTAGCACATGGTTCTTTGCAAAGGATTTGTGATAATACGAACAATCACCGAAGTGTAGTAGAAACCTTGTACAACCCTCCAAGTTCGTGGTCAAGCTACAACAGAAAACCATATGGGTTTGTGGTAATCCTCATAATTTGAGAAAACACCGAAGGTATTAGTAGAGAGAAGTGTTTTTGTCACTTCTAGGTTTTTGGTAATCATATAAGGAAAAACCAACGTGACATCAAGACCTTGAAGCCACGAAGATGGCATGCCACCTCAGAAAGTGAGCAAGCTATGCGGAGAGTGTATATCTTTGTATAGTATTTGAAATAAATGGGGGACAATTATTAGGAAATATGATGTTTGTAAAATCAATGTAATAAAGGGGGGAATGTTGGTGAATCTTTCTATATTACATTTTTTGATTGATATAATTGTGTAGTTCGGTATCAACAGTTATTGATTGGCTGACATAGCGTTGTCATAGCCCATTAAATTATATAGTTTTGTAACCATTATACAATTATGAACCGATTCCTTATAGTTATGAACTATTTCCTATTGTATATATTCATCCTCTTGTTATTCAGTAATATCAAAGTATTCTGCATTATTTTACTTCAGTTTTATGGTCATTGGTTCTATTCCTTTAGGTTTTTGGCTATGGGTTCTCTGTTGGTTTTTTTGTTTTATTTGGTATTTTTGGTAGGTATCTATTTTTTGTGTTATTATTGTGTTTTGTATAAATATTTGGCTTTTTGTAAAGACTCTATTTTTGGTGAGTCTCTTATTGATGGCTATTTTGTCTATTTGGTATGCTTTGATTTAGTTGCCTTTTGGTTGTTGTATCCCTCATGAGCCATATTTTGTGCCATATCATTTGATCTTAATTGATACACATTTTTTATATGGTTTCACATCCTCCCAAAACTTGTGTTTTTTACACTATCAAATTAAAAAACATATATGAGAATAAATCAAAGGAATTTAGAAACACATTAAAATTTTTAAATAATACAACAACACACCAAAGTCATGTTATTTAGACATAAGAATTTATGATAATTGACTATGGGTTAATATTTCTAACACAAATAATGAAAACATAATGAATGAAATGTGTAGATTCAAACATTTGGATTTCCCTTGACCTCCATAATGATGGAAAACCACTTTCCATGACGTCCCAACCGCCTACCCTTCCAAGTGAAGTGGTTCACTATTATGAATAATTGGAGGAATTTTGTCTCAAATCTATAGATTGGAATTCATTGGGAACACATTTAGAAGACACATAAGAATAACCTAGCAAATAATAAGTAAATAAATTAGTGAATGGGTCCAATGATGCTATAAATTGATATGGTTCAAAAGAAAAAAAATCAGATAAACATTAGATTGTCAATTTGAGAAAACAATCATACATTTTTACATTAGATGCTACTTACAATTAGTCAAATAGTAAGTAGCACGAAATGAGTAATTAAAGGATATAAAATCAAGGAAAATATAAAAATCATAGGATAGGAAGAAACTAAATCCTTAAAGTTGAAAAGAGGGACACAAAAGCACTTGGAAGTGAGCATAAATGGCAAAATAAGGACTTTGAGAAGATGAAAAAATGACAAGAAAAGGAGAAAAAAAAGGAATGTTATAAGGTTCAATGGGAAAAGGATAGGAATGAAATGGATGTGCTAATGAAAATACATCAATGTAGTTCAGAATGTCCTTTTCCTTGACAAAACATAATTTTATTGCATTTATACAACATTTACATTCTACTATTTATAAATATCTATAATTTTCAATCATTTAACAACTCTTCTCTTACAAACTAAATCTTAACTCCATCTTCAAACATTAATAATTTTCCAATATCAATAGCTACACATTATCTTGTTTTATAAACATGAATTTTCATACAAGCTAAGAGTAACATACCTCTTCATATCATACACATATTATTAATTCAATACACATTAAGTTTACTCATGAAATTCATTTGCAGTTTCCTTCATTGAGCAGAAAAAGTCTGCCATGTCCACCCCTAAAGGCTAAGGTAACAACACTGCTTTCGATATAATAATGTAATGATGAACCACATATTGGTGCTCGAATTTGCACGGAGAATTTGTGCAATTTTTTGAGGAAAGAATGAAATGTGACCTGCCCACGTGGAGGCACAATGGTCAAATGCAAGTAAATGCAACAAAGTTTTAAGCACAACTAGACATTGTTGACGACGAGGTATGCCACATTGGAAGTACAAGTTCGAAACTCAGCTCCACACCACAAAGTACCTACCATGTGGAATGTCACAGGGAATAAAACAATGTTTTATTCTTGTTTTGTAAAGGGGGAGGCGTGGAATGCTGGTAGAGCTTTGATGTCAATTTACAGGTTTCGCCAAAATGAAAATTGCATGTGGCGTGGTAAAACTCCGTCGGATTCTAAGTTGGGAAAACAACTTGTCAAAAGCATGTTTTAGAATTGCAAATTGTAAATTGAACATGACTTGTCGGAACCTGCGGGAGTGGACAAGAAGACAAGGATGGCGGAAAAGGGAAATTGAAATGCCATTTACAATAAAACAAATTATAATTTGTAGCTGAGGTTCCGGATCCCACGGAAGGATCTTGGCGGAGATTGATCTGTTGACTGCAGTTTGACCAGCATTCAAAAAGGCCCACGGATTTCAAAATAGAATTCAATATTCAAGAGAGTCTTGACACATGCCAACTAAGAGTCTAGCAATGATGCTATGAGTAGAGGATAGATTCATCTACTGCATGGGAAGAATGCCGAATGCAGATAATGACTAACAGATTCATCCCGAGACTATAGGCTGCTACCATCTTGCTCAGAAACGTAAAAGCGCAAAAAGATTTCTACCTTCTGTTGAAAAGAAAGGATGAATCAGCCAATGGCTAACGAATGCCGGTTCTTCTTTCAACCCCAAAAAAATCAAAGGATTCATCTTCATGTCATATAGGCATATTGTCCAAATTGTTGTTGTGTATTATACAGCTGCAGTGAATTCAATGGTTATCGGGGATGCTTCAAATTTAGGTATTGGTGAAGAACTACAGGTGGGAATTTTAGCTGGGGAAGACATAGCATAGCTAATTGATATTGCAGATGGGAGTTGCGAGGGCTTAAAAGAACCATAACTGAATATACACCATGGTAGGACCTGGGATAAATTTAAAAATAACGCCTAACTTGCTCAAGAAAGTAGCAACTTCTTTCAGTTCAAACATAAAGATTCTTGTTATCATAGCTGTCTTATCTTCAATGTATAATATTGCCATTGAGAGTTCCATTGGTATGGCTGGTTTTTATTTTAACATATCCAATGGAAATTTTCCTTGGACATTGATTTCCCAGAGAAACATAATCACATCCCTCTCGACACTATGCTTGGTGCAATGAAGCGGCAGAAACACTTTGTAGATGGGAATACCAATGCCATTGGACTCGGTGGTTAGGTACGACAGAGTGAAGAGCCTTTCCTACACCACTTACTCTCATTTTATTTTTATGCCACCATCTGTTGATGAAGCCAAAATAGACATCTGGAGGTCAAGGTTACAAAATGAAATAGATTGCTCTAAAAACTCCCAAGGCAAGTCTTACACAGGGTCATCTAAAGATTGTTTCTTGCTTTCTTTCTTCATCTGCTCAAGATTCCTTTAAAATGCTTATACTTCTTATTGATATGACTTGTCAAAACATTCTTACAGCATTATCACATAAAGCAACGAAGGTCCATGAATCCATAAATTCAATGGGTAAGAATTTGGATTTCAAATGTTCAAAAGGGTTGGATTTCATAAAGAACTTTTCCAAAAGGTGTTTTCCAAACTAGGTTGGAATGGAGTTAGGTCAAAATCAAGAAATTGAAAATTTCAAAAAGTTGCAGATAAGGCTCCAAAGTCCCTAGGAGATGCAACTTGCAAAATACAAGTTGCAAATTCTGGTCAACTCTTTCAATCCTCTTGGTGAAAGTTAGTTGGAATAAAAGTCAACTCAAGTGGATCTTCAAGGAGATGTTGAAGAGGAATGCAATTTTGTAATTTTTCAAATGCGCAAATTAAAAATTGTACTTAGATCTCCCAAACCTGCCAGTCAATGCTAGTCAACATGAGGTCCTAGTTTAAAAGGGAACATTCAAGGCCAATTGCATTTTTACAATTTTGAAAATTGAAAACTGCAGTTTGCATTCCCATTTCCCTATGGGAACTTTCAAGGCCAATTTCAATTTTGCAATTTTAAAAATTGAAAATTGCAATTAGATTTCCCATTTTCCTAATGTAGTTTTTGAGAGGAAATGTAACTGCAAATTGCAATTTGAAAATTTTGCAATTTGTAAATTGTATTTGGATTTCTCATTTCCTTGAGGAAACATTTAAGAGGAAATACAACTGTGAATTATAATTTGAAAATTTACAAATTGAAAATTGTAGTTGGAGTTCCCATTTCTCTGAGAGAACTTTTGATGGGAACTATAACTGTGAATTATAATTTTGTAATTTATAAATTTCAAAACTGCTATTCACTTCAAGATTTATCCAACACAAATAAAATTACAAAACTACTGCTAGGTTTTGGATTTCCCCAATACAAAGAAAATTGTAAAATTGCAAATGGGACCATAATCTCCCTAAAAGCCTAAAAAGTGAAAAACAATGCATTTATGCATATTTTTTTTTAAAAAAAATCCCTAAAAGTTAAAAATATGAAAAATGAAAATGCAAAAAAAGCAAATGTTGAAAACTCAAGTTGGAATAAAAAAGCAAAAAGGTAAAAATAACCTAAGTTTTTCATTTTCCATTGTTTTACTTGTTCAAACATGTTCATGGGAGAAATATTGTAGGTTTTCAAGGTCAAGTTAGGCCATTATAAATAAGATTTTTCAAATGGCCATGGATTTGAAATTTTTCCATTAAATCATTGGAAAGTAAGGTTGTTCTTTAGTGTGCATAAGGGGAAGGCTAGCTATAAATGAGGTTCTAGTTAGAAAAATGAGTGGTCAAAGGAATGTCTAGGCAGTTGCACAAGAAGACAAAGGATTTGTTTATCCTTCAAGGTGAATGTTCTCCTTCCAACTCAAGTAAAATACATTTCCAACTAAGCATAGCAAGGGTTTGTTAAAAAATTTCATCATTTCTTGTAGAGGAAGTTACAACAATGATTTTCCTTGCATAAACGTGAATATTACAGGGATGACAAAGGGCATATTATCATTAGGAGCATCTTGGCATAAATTTGAGAGTTGTTTGCAAATTTAAAATATTGCAAATTGTAACCCATATTCCCAGATTTCAAATCGGTGACAAAAAACATATAAAAATAGGGCTTGTTCTCTTTTCCAAGGTTTTTTATCTTTATTTTTCCGAAGTCTAGGCTCTTCAAAATTTTAGGATCCATTGATGTGTGTTTATTTTATCTCTCTTGATAAGGAGGTTATAGTTGTACAACTATTAGAAACATCAAAGCGCATTATAATATGTCTCCCCTTTTCAACAAGGTGAAAAATCATCATGTTTGTCCCCATGGTAGCATTTTGAAATACTGATATATGTAAGATTTTATTTAAAGATAATGGAAAATACTTGTGCTTTTTACTCTTTCCTATTGATGAAATGCAATGAAATGTTTTGTAAGTTTAGTTGATAGAATATCTTATTTTATGTTTGTTACTGGTTGTCATCTTCAACATAGATCTAGATTATAAACCCATTTTTGTAGTTTTATTTAGAAATAATTTTTTGAATACCTCCTAAGGGGTACCTTGGGTTTGATGATTTAATAGGAAAAATATTTGAAATTTCAGTTGCAGTGTATGCTCTAGGGTTTCAAGAATCATTTGGGTATTTGCATTGTATTGGCACCAATGGATGTAAATAACTCATGATAGTTCCCCATATCTTGTATTTTAATTTTTATACATTTTTACAAATAAGTATTGTCATGATTCTTGAAAGAATCCCTATTTTTTGAAAAACTACACCACCACACCACTCATTTTATAACTATCAATCTTGTCCTACCTGTTCTACCTTAGAAATAATACAGCTTGTTGAATATTATATGTTATTTACCTATAGATGTATAAATCTTTCATAATTAAAAATGATGGTTACTATCAAATCCACATCTATATTCATTAGATCATGTTTGAATTATTGTATTTATTCGTTCCATGCGATAACCCTTCCTAGTTAGAATGTGCAACTTTGGTTATGCCCTAGTTAGACCTGCATTTGTTTGCTAAAAATACCTATGGAGATTAAATTGTAGTATCACTCCATTTGAGCAAGCTACTCCTTAGGTCCTCTCACCTTTGTTTAAGTAGAGCTAAAATTAGAAGGGAGATAACCATACCCTTTTTCGGTGCCTCCCAATCATTACCTCTGTTTGGTTCATTCATTTGTTAAACCCATCCTTAGTGATAATGATATATCAACAGGTTTCTCATCCCAGTTTTCCATTTTTATCAAGTGTGCAAGGCCAATCAAAAGAGGTGTATAACTAGGAACCAACACCACATATCCTTGAATAATTATTCACATTTTGTATAATATAAAAATATTTCACCTATGGTATGATGAAAATATATAACCTTTTGTTATGATAAATTTTTTCACAAGGTAATAAATTATTTCATATCATAATTAGATAGTATGATTTCTATATATGCAAACATATTTTTTGTGTAGTCTATCTTTATATCAA
>JARHVA010005257.1:280000-282500 GCA_037957365.1 Torreya grandis | reverse complement strand
TTTGAGAGCTCCAGACAAATTGGCATTGTGTTAATTGTGTGTAAATTTAGGTCCAAATATGGAAATCATGGAGTGTGTTAGAGACTTGAATCTCCCCAAAACTAATGCCCCTCTACAAAGACTCATTGATAAGCTTCTTAGTCTAAAAATGGAGAATGAAAATTCCCTTAAAATGTAGAGAGATGTCACACTACTTTGTATATGTCATATGGATCCATTATGTTAAGGCCAAAGTAGCTGGTAAAAAACCATTAAATCTAGAAATCATTGCCTCTATTTCTAACTCAGTCTTATACTTCATCCAATCTCCACCTAAATTCTCCATAATATAGGTTTCATGGGTGAATATTTGCTTTGAAATATTTTGTTTTGAAGCTAGTTTTTGAGGAAGAAGGATTTATATTACTTGTAGTTACTCCTCATAATCTTAGTACCATAACCAAAGTAATATCCATTTATATATCATAATATTATAGTAGAGAGTGATCATCAAGCCATTTTTCTACATAAATGAGACATTATTAAGCTACATGTATCCCTTGTGAAAATTCTAGTTTCCACTTAATGTCTCCCACATAATCTATTGATTGCAGCCATATACAAGAGGTTTTACTAGATTAGGAACATGTCATTATTTGGAATACTTTTTTGTATGTTGTAAATGACTTGACTACAATATTTTTGATATGGTTTTCTTGTGGATTCATTTTTCCAAACAAATGCCAACCTATCTTTGTTTCTTGGTTTTGTCATTCTAACTCAATCAAAAATAGTATCACCTATATAAATATGTCCTACCCATGGACTATTTATATAATAGGAAAGAGTCCATCATATCTAATTGATTACAATATGTAGCTATTATAACCATTACATTCCAGGACACTACTTATTATTTAGATAAATAGTAAAATACTTGTTCTTATACCTTTAAATCCACCCAATTTTGGTCTTCATCAAGCATTTAGAGATGGTGTGCAAGTTTTAATACTTTATAATGGAGGTCCAGTGGTTCGATAAACATATTTTATCACCACTTTAAGTAAGCTAACTAAGTAGTTTCACTGATCTTTTTCTTATCATGAGCAATGGTGACATAGATGCCTACTTCATTCAAGGTGCTTCTCCCAGTCTGAAATGGTAGACCGTAGTGTAGAAGGGGGTTTTTTTCCAACTAAAATTCACTTGGTATGTCCTCAGTTTCATTCTATCCTGATCCTAGTAACCCAACATTCACATCACAACCTAATTTGACCTCTAAATAAGTCTTTTCCCTTGTTTCATTTCGTAAAACCACCAATGATGGGATTGTAATAGAATATGCTACTAGATTTTTTTTTCCTTAATCATCCATCCAAAAAACCCCATACCATCTTCTTTGTTTACCTCTCCATCACCCACTCTAACATTGAGCCCTAACACATCCATTTTTCATATCATTTGTTTGTGTGTGTGTGTGTGTGTGTGTGTGTGTGTGTGTGTGTGTGTGTGTGTGTGTGTGTGTGTGTGTGTGTGTGTGTGTGTGTGTGTGTGTGTGTGTGTGTGTGTGTGTATTTATATGTTTGCTTATATATGTATGTAGTATGTATATATGTGTATATGTATATGTATATCTATATGTACATATATAAATGATTTTTCTTTTTGCATTTGACCAGGAGCTGATTTGGATTGATTCACATTGAATCCATGAATACATAGTTCTCATAATTTCTTAGCTAAGAAATGATTGAAATAATAAGTTAAATAAATGGGTAAAAAGTAGAGGAAAGAAGAAATAAATTGAAAATTATAGGGAATTGAAAACATGGCCATGGAAAAAACAATCTTAATTAATTTTGTTACAGGAGCTTAATTGGAGTGATGATTTTTTTGTTCTATTATAATTGATAAAACATAAAGTATTGTCATCCTATTTTCTCTACACTTATATTATTGAAATCATGAAAGAGGAACAAATATTTATCACCATGAAATTAATTCATTCCACCATATACATTCTTAGGCCTATAATACACTCCACATTGACCATAACATTATTATATGTATCTTGATCCATTTTTTAGTAATTAAAAAATTGATTATAGTAAAAATATTTTTAAAGGGTCTAAATATGCTAAAATGGAAAAAATTTATGGCAACATAAACAAAATAGACTGGGATAAAATGGTATCCATAGGATCTATGTATGATAGAATGGTCGTGATTATTGTAATCTTAAAAAAATGTTTACATAGATGAAATGAATCATGAATGTATTCTTTTAAGGTTTCACATATATTTTTATGGGAAGTGATGAATGTTCTATGAGGTTTGTAAAATATGCATGGATTTTCTACTTAAATATGAATGGTGGTTTTAATGTCAATTATTTGTATTAAAACGGTCATTTTCTTATCTAAGATTAAAATTCGTATATAAAGAGATCTTGTGATAAAATTTATTATATTTAAAAAATTTATAATGACTCAAACCTTAAAATATTTATTATAAGTAGTTA
>JARHVA010005257.1:185000-275000 GCA_037957365.1 Torreya grandis | reverse complement strand
ACAATTAAAATAATGTCTAATCTAGTGGTCACCAAAGCTTGTGGCACAAAGTGGTTGTAACAAACACTTAAAGTAAATATGCATAGAAGGCATATAATCACATAAAAAATATATGAAATCATAATACATGAGAGAGAAGTAAAAATGCATATTTATCTACTCTTACAAAGGAGGAACAAAGTTATGAATACTTACCTTTGAATATGAACCCACCTAGTCTCATTATATCCCTTTCCCAAGGTGATTCACAAGAGGTTATTGTGGTATGTAAGGATTATAAGGATAAATCAACTCTAGGATACACAACATATCAATGCATCCAAAATACTTCTCCATAAGACAAGATATGTATCTTTAAAGGAAGCGTGAAACCCTATGTTATGATCCTCAAATATAATGGTGGATAAGTAGATATACAATATATATCTCTTCTTCTTATATTATCTCTAAAATTATGAAATGGATGTTTTATATAGATCAATCTAACCCTAATCCTTTCCATAAGTTTAACCAATAATGTCGACCAAATCGATATTGTATTGTTATTTATAAAAATAAATTGGGTCCTTGTCTAGGTTTTCCATGGGCTGACCTAGACCTTGAATGAATTTCATAAATTAGAGTAGAAGCTCGTTGTGTTTAAAAGTGTATTGTAAACCATCAAAACTAATTTTAGTCTAGGGAAGGGATGATGAAGGTGGGAAATGACTATTGGAGGGTGAAAAAGATAAGGTAAATCTGAGGGGAAATTTTTTAGGAGATGGCTATATAGGTAAAAAATGGTAGTATAAGGGAAACTATCTTTCAACGAACAAATGATATACCCACCCCTTTATCGATGCACCCCATAAGGTATGCACTCAGATAAATTGAGATGCGAAGGGTTTGTATAAGAAAGAAATAATTAGTATTTGATAATGTTTTAAAATGTTATGTGTATACATATACCCCAATCAAATCTGATCATATGTCACTCAAGTACAATAGGGGATACTTCTTTGAGAAAGAATAGAACAACACATAATGCTAAAGCTAAAAAAAATCTATATTATTTTAAAGCATGAAATGAATGAAATGGAAGTAATGAAAAAATAAATCTAATGTATTCATACCTTTACTTACCTTTATCATTTGATGGTTTTCTATTATTTTTTAAGTTTTTATTCTGGAGGGCACAGAGAGTGCTTTTGACATACCCAAGGATACAAAAAAAATTAAAACAAATGTAGGAAAGCTAAGATAAATCATTTTATATGGATGGGATGTACTTGTAAATTTATAAATTTGAGATGATAAGTGTTATGTTAAATAAAATTACCAAATAAAAATAGAGTAAATCAGGGAATCAAAAATCCAAGGGTACTTAACATAGAAAAACTTAAATAAGTAAAATTTAAGTAAGGTAGGTAAACTCACCAAGTCAATCCAAGGATACATGCCAAAAATGGTAATAAAACATTAATGTAAAATTAGTAACAATCCTTACTTAAAGAAATATGGGCAACCAAATGGTAAAACAACATTGACTACCAAGAAGTAATAATACTTACTCTATCATCAATGGAAAAAGTGCATAAAAGGGAAAATAACATTGGTGAGTGAGAAGAAACAAGACAACCTCACTCAATAATGAAAAAGGAACATGAAATTAGAAATGGACTCAAGTGTCCAAAAAAAGGTATTACAACAATAGGTAATGGTAAAATAAATCAAGGCACATCTAGAGATGTAGAGTCATGGTACAAAGAAAATAATCCATAGTCACTCAAACTTATTATTTGGTTCTAAATATAGATAAAACTAGAAAAACATTATGCTATCATTTTTTTAGGGTACAAAGAAGAGGAAATATAGGAGAAGAGAAAACATATTTAAAATCACACTTTTCATATCAGTGGATGAAATTAAATGGTTGGATTTGAGAATGAAGGAAGAACAAAGGTAGAGTAACTCTTTATTGAAGTCAAAACACTCAAATTAAGTTTGTCAACATAACAGGACTTTCAACATTAAGGACTCTGAAGAACTTCTCCTAGACACAAAAATCTTAGGTCAAAAAATGAAATATGTAGATCATCCCATGAAGGCTATATGCATAAAAATTAAAAAAGACCTACAATAATACAACGCATTTCTTTTTCCTTAGGACCCTTATAGATTTTTTGGTCAACTATGAAGATTAGGTATTTGCATGAGAAAGTAGGTAGCACCACAGAGTTTTTAAATTTCCCTATTCCAATTTAATGGCCTACAACACCCCAATCTTCTCATCTATATCATGAGGCCAACTATGGAGGTTGATCTTTTATTGGATATATGAAATGTGTTGGTAATCATATCTTGTTGGTGTGATTTTGATTTTTGAAATTTGATTATTTGTATTTTGTATATCATTTCCTTTTATTTCAAATGATGTGTCTTTTTAACTTTCTTGATGGATTTTTCTACCTCTCCTCCATATGGATTTGGAGAACCAAACATCATTTATAAAGATGACTTTCATTTGAATACTTGGGACTTAGTTTCTAAGAAAGATAACTTAGAGAGCATGGTGTCTAAGAGTCTTGTTAATTCAGGTAAAATAAGAGTGATACATTTAATTCTACCTTTGTTTATCCAATATGAAGTGAAAAGAAATGAAATCAAGAGGAAAGAAACATGAAATAATTTTAAAATCATAAAACTTGTAACAAATGGTGAAAAAGGGATAAAATGATAGTTAAAGTGTGATTCCTTATCACGAGAATGAGGGAAGTGTATGAAATCATGATAAAATAGTTTATTATGAAAATTTTATCTACAAAAGAATAAAAATACAAAGTTGATAACAATGATAAATAACTCAATCATTCCAAACACATTATAGAAAAGGAACACTTAATTAATTAAATATGGTGATTTTATTAGGAAGGACAGTTCCTATCCATGGCCTTACACTACAACTCATAAAAAGAAACCCATGAGGGTGCACAAATAATGTAAAAACCAAATGAGGTAAAAATGATATTTTTGAAGAATCCTAGGTCTTATTCATGGTCTTAAATTACAACTCACAAAAAAGAAAAATCTAAGGGGTTAAAAAATTATTGTGTTGGTTCTTAGTTGTACACCTCTTTCGATCAACCTTGCACACATAGAGAAAATGGATACCAAATATGAAAAACCACTAGTATGTCATTATAGTCAAGGGAGGGTTTAGCATCAATAATGGATAAAAGGGATAAATTGACTAGACATATTGACAAAGGGTATGGTCAATGTTGAGTAGAATAATTACCCAGTGATTACTAGATTCACCAGTTCGATTAATCATTAATTGTCAATTTAGGGTACATAATATTTTCAAGAGTGTCAGAACTATATATGCACTACTAATTCAGAAATCAACTTATTTTACCATTTATAGTACAATGAATTTATGTTGAATTTACCAGATAGATATATTATAAAATTGGTGTGACAGAATTATAGAATTATTTCACACTTATGTACCATATATGCATCACACTTATATAATCAAACTTAATAATAAAATCAACTTACACAATGAACTAATAATTAAAGAGGGTCATGATCTTCATATATGCTCATTCTGAGGGGGGCCTTCTTCATTCATAACTGAGCTCCAATCCATCTATGAGATAATTCATAAATTTCTTACAAATTCAACTTTCTCATTACTCAATTTTGAATACAAGTGCTATAGTTTGAAAAATTCTACTATTACTTTCTCAAAATTATCTAACTCCTAGTCTGACCTAGGTTCTACCTTTAAATACAAAAGATAGTTTATTGACTCTTACCAAACTAGGAAAGAATATGATTACTTAGAAACTACCCTAGTCAACCTTCAAGTGGTTAGTAACCAAATTTACTAATTTTAGGTTTGATTGGGTTAGAGATAAGGCATACAATTTTATTATTTTATTTATTTGTATCTTTTTTTATTATCTTTATCTTTTCCATCTTTGGTAGCACATCTAATGTCTCCTTACATGTAGAGAATTCATATAATAACTATGATTCTTCCCAATAATCCATTTGGTTACCTAAGATAGCTAGATGTGTCCACAATATATCCTCAATAATGACTCTATTTTGTATAGTGGTTGTAGGCACTGTGTAGTAACTATAGGCAGCCTTTAGGTGAAACCCTCAATTGTTGTAGGCATGCTACAGTGGCTAAAAACAACCTATAGGTGAAACCTCTAGTTAATGTGGGTATTTTTCAGTGGCTCCAAGTAACCTATAGGTAAAGCCTATAGTTGTTATGAATATTCTACATTGGGTATAGGCAACCTATAGGTGAAGCCTATAATTTTTATGGGCACTCTATAGTGGCTATGGGGAACCTATAGGTGAAGAATATAGTTGATATGGGCAGCCTGTATGTGAAGCCTATAATAGTTATGGGTAGCCTATAGTACTTATGGCTTAGAATTATTTTGTAGCTTTTCATGACCCTTTAAATGCTTGTTAGATAAAGTCACACCAATATAATTGAATCGAGGAAAAGAATTAATAATTCATAACGTAACACACACACACACACACACACACACACACACACACACACACACACACACACACACACACACACACACACACACACACACACACACACACACACACACACACACACACACACACACACACATATATATCAATTAACATACATAATCATAATTTCATTCATTCATTTACATTAGTGATGGATAGTTATTGGATTTTCATAGAAAAAGATAGATGATTCTATAAAAGTATTTAATTGGTGCCCTCATCACTCACACCTACTTATCCTCTTGTTTGACCTCGAGCAAGCCTTGGTTGTATCCTAAAACCATAAAATTTTCTAAAGTCTAGGGGTTCAGGATAACCTAACCCTTCCTAGATGTAAAACCTTTGGCATTCTTAATGTGTTCCAATCTTTTCTTCCCTACCTCTCTATCAACTAGAATATTTTCTTCCTAGTCAAGAATTAAGAACTATAATATAGGGGGTTGAAACATCAATCCTAGCCATTGTATTATCCACTTCCTGACAAGTTAAATATATAAGTATACTCTATAGATTGCCTCCCTAATATTTTAAGTGGAGTATGGTTCCTTTACTTTTAAGGCTTCAAAATTTTTTGCCCATCTATGAGATCAGGAAACAAAAAGTTCCTTTCTATCTCCATTTATGGGACTCAAATAGTGGTTTTGGACTTCCACCTAATTTCCAACAATGCATTCTTTTGGATCATTTGTGTTTATAAATGAGATCCATTCTTCCACAATATCATCTAAATATTTGGATTCACTCCTGATCAGTAGGGTGGCTCCTTTCTCCATTTCTTGATATTATCCTATTTGTTTTCTTCTTTCAATTTCATTCAAAACATATTAGGAAAATGTATTTAACAAGACATCCCTAAAATAGATCTTGGGATTCCATTTTATATCGCTTTAAACAACATATTAGTAAATGTAGAATTCACTTAGATAGGCTTGAATATTAGGATCACCATGTCTTTGGTTATTAAAGAAATATCTTTGGTCATATACCATATAATATTGATCATTATAAATCCTATCATACTTTAATTTTGACTAGTTTTCTTCTATGTATAAAACATACACCCTAGAAGGGGGTCTCCACTCCATCAATAGCTCAATAGTTTCATGCAATTTGCGAATAGTTTCCTTTAGATATATAATCTTAATTTTAGAAAATTCTAATTTTTATTGTAATTCATCATGTCATTCTTTTGATTCAACATATCCCTTAAATCTCTACACCAATTATTTGTGGTAGGATTCATTATCACTAAATTTTTCTTTTATAAAAAATCAAAAGATCCTTAGTCTCTACTAGAGTGGTGGTGGAGAAATCCATATCATTAACTTCTTCTGTAGTAGGTGTTGGTGTAGTGGGCAATGGAGGAGGAAATCCCTGATAAAAGAGTACCAAAGATAGAGAATACTTTGTTGTAGGGGTTTCTATGGCCAAGGTGGATGAGGATGTTGCAGGTTCCTCCACTATCTTCTCTTTGTACCTAGAGGGTTCAAAAAATATTGTTGCTCCCAGAAGTGTTATAATGCCTCATTTTCCTTTTAGTTATGTTATCTCATTTTAGAGTATGTCTATTTCCTCCATAGCTTATTCCAATGTTTGAAACTCCTAATAATGAGAAATGTTTCTTCTTCTCTTCCTTTTTCCATAGCATCTTCTTCAACCAATTCATCTTCTTCTACATGTTTCTCTACTTCTCTTAGTTCCTTCTCTGTATATCCAATGTTTTTGAGGAGATCAATATCCTTCTTAGTGAATCTAGATGGGAGAGGTGACCATTATTCTTCTACCTTACCAGATCCTTTATCAGTAGACCATTCTTCTATTTCAAATCCATCAGGGATTTTCTTAAGCTTAGATTCTTTCCTTGGTTCCTCATCATCACTGATAGCTATGTTTAAGGAGGTTGTAGTTGTATTTTGTTTCTTCATCCCTTGAGATATCCTGATAGAAGGTGTTGTTATTTTTGAAACCATGGGTTTGTTCCCCTTGGGTTTCATTTTTCTTATAGGGGGGTGACTGATGGAGTTTGTGTTTCTTTTAAATCAGTTGATAGGGGAACTTTTTCTTTTCAAATAGGAGATAGTGTGGAGGAATCAATCTAAGGTGAGGAGATAGTGGGATAAGAGACATGATATTATTGGATTTTCTCCTCTATATCAAAAGGGAATAAGACCAATCTTCTCCTCTTCTTATTTATCGTAGTAGTCTCAAATGGACATTTCGTGGATATGGTCTAAACAATAGTGCTAGTGCCCTCAACATTTTCTTGAATACTTTGTTGGAGCTATTCCTTTAGGAAATCCCTCTCATCAATGCCTTCTTGCTAGGGTGCAATATTTTCTACGGCCAAAAATTTCTCCCAAGTGAGGTCAACTCTAACATAAGCCATTCCTTGTTTAATTATGATCCATACTAGGTTGTGGTGATATAGGGATATTTTAGTGCCCTTCTGATATTCTTTGGACATTCTTTTCAAAATATTCCATAGGAAATTTGGAGAATTAATGACTCTATTATGTCTAAAATGAATTTTAAATTTGAACTGGAGAGTGTAAATGAGGGAATACCTTCCATCACAAGTCATGTAATTGATAATATATGATGTAATATATATCCATTCTATACATAGAATAAGTCTTTCTACACCTTTATTTAATACCAATATTTCATTTTCATAGTAAAACTATTTTCTGGCTTCTTGGCCATTGGATCTATCTTGCCAATTTTCCCTATGATTGGTAGCCTAGTTACATGGCTCACTAAGGTCTCAGTAACTAAAAATGTGATGCCACATATAGTGGCTTAGTTTTTATCAAAAGAATATAAAAATGCCTTAGTAAGAGGATCTAAAAATGTTCCAACCATTCAAAATAGGTGGTACAACTAGTTCTTTTGAAGATATACCAACTGGCTTGGTCTCCCTGTATGTGCCTATAGTCTAAGGGCTCTCTATGCATGACTAACCCTCCTATTTTAACTTCTCTATTATTCCCTTCAACTAATAGTCGACTGCACACTTTTTGGACCTATGGAAATCTACCTATAATAAGTTTCTTTTATAATGGCAAATGTGGGGTTTCCAGGTTGAAGGGTTTAGTTCACAAATGGTAAATGTGAAGTTGTTGGTTGTAGGGTTTGGATATATAATAATATATGCGAGGTTAAAAGTTGAAAATTATGGTATCTCAAGGGTTACCATGGTGAGTGGTGTTCTAATCTATGGCATTCTCCCCCCACTTGAGGTGTCACATATCCTCAGGGGACTGGTATGAGTAGGATGTATGGGATAAGATGGATGATCATGAGGAATAAAAGTGTCATTTTAGAGGTGATGTGATAGAAATTTTGAATGAATTAATAAATTCATAATTAAATATACTTTATTAATACCTGCATGCTATATTAGAATAATGAAGATAGTTTCAATGATGAAAGATATGATGTACCATTTATTAATAGTGTTCCATATGTAATGCCTGGAAAGTTGAATTTGTGTTGGCATGAAAATATTTACATGTGAATGATTAACAAGTGCAATACTTGGGTTGGTAATTGGAACTAGAGTGAATTGGACCCTTTGTGAAGTGATTGGGAAATCATTAGTGGTTAAGCATTGATGATGCTTATAGTTCATGTACATGTGATGTAGGACAATCTACATAGAAGAAGGGTCTAAAAATTAGAGAATAAATGATTTATATAGGTGGCAATTGAAAATTTGAGTGATCCAAGTGATGGGCTAGAAGACCTTGAGTATTTAAATGAGGGCATTACTGCTTAGTGACCTTCATCTATATAAACTGACTGATAGGAGTTTGGATCTTGCTTATGTCCTAGAGGTTTTGTGCATGGGGGATTGGATATAGTAATCAATAGGATTTTTAACATGGAATCTATGTGACAAAGAAATCTAAGATTGCCTTAGTCAACAAAGTGAAATGATCTTCATAAAGTGACTGGAACTAAAAATGAATCATGAGTGTCCTTATAGTCAAAATTTTTAAACTACAACATTTCCACATAGAAATGGAAGTTGTATGCTTTGTTGTGGCTTTATAGCTTGGTATTTAGGGGTAATTTTAGGTAATAGATATGAGATTTTCTACCTCATACCTCCTTCATTCCTCCATGAGGTTGTCTAATGACTTTAATGCAATGCCAAAAAGCTAATAGCCAAGCCATCAGTGATAGTTTTAGGAGGATATATCTTGCATGCTCTATATAAATGTGAGAATAGGAATGAGAGGGTACCTACAATAAATATATAAGTACCTATAAAAAGCTACAAAGAGATGGCCAACTATGTAGAAGGTGCTTGTAGTAGCTACAAAAGTGCCCATTGCAATTGGAGAAAACCTGTGTGACTAATTGGGATTTGAGTGATTTCCCTCTCTCTACTTCATTTTTCATGTTGCTTTATTAAGTTTTTTTTACTCGTAAATATCCAACAATCTATTTTTCTACTTAGGCCCCTTTTACAGATCTAGGTAGCCAACAGGCTAGTTTTCTACCTAGAAGCTACCAACAACATGCAAAAATGGGTTTTCTTTTTTGGATTTTAATTTTTATTTATTTTTTGACTCTAACTAATTTTTTCAATAGAATGTTTACTCAGGGTCCTAGCCAAATCACCTAGAAATATAACTTTTCAAGGACCAGATGAAGGTCTCATTCATCATACCAGAGGAGGGCAAGGATTTCCTCCTCTCCTTCTTAATCTAAGTGTGGAATTATGCTCTTGTTGTTTGGGGAGGTAACATGCCTATGTAAAACATCATTGTATCCATTTTATAACTATTGGCGTATGTGATTAGTAAACTCTACCTAAGTAAGTGGCTTTTTGTATAACTTGAGTCTATGGACATTGACCAGTAGATGGAATCTCACTAGATCAATGGTTTGGAGTTCAACTCCTACATTGTCAAAAACATGCTTAATCTCAAAAGGACCAAGCCATCTGGTCTAGAGTTTATCCTTGTGGTCCTTGTATTTAGAGTAAAAAACGGGCCAATTTTCTTGTATGGAATTACATGGTTTTAATATACCTATCATGCCATCCAATCCACTACTATTTTACAAGCTTTATATTCTATAATGCCTATTATCTATATTCATTGAAGGCATTCAACTACAAAATCCTTTTTTTGGGGCTTCAAATATATCCATCCCAATTTTTAGTGCTATCTATAAGGTCTTGTACTCAATTTCAGTTGGAAAGATAGGTTTCTTTCCATAGACCAACTCATCTGGAGTAAAGCCTATAGTGGTCTTTCATGTGATTCAGTAAGCTCACACTGCTTCAAGAAGCCTAGCCTCTCAATCCTTATGTCATAGACTAATAATTGTTGTTAAAATATTTTTTAACTCCCTGTCAGTGACTTCCATCTATTCAATGGATTGTAGATGATATGGAGTTGATTTATTATTCATCATCTCATATTACTGGACTAAGGTAGTAATTAAATTAGTAGTGAACTTGGGTCCTTGGTCAATGACTATTTAACATGGCACACCATATCTATTAAATATTTCTTTATAGAGAAAAGCTACCACCTTCTCATTCATGGCATGCATAATAGCCTTTACTTCCACCTATTTAGTGACATAGTCAATATGGACAAGGATGTACATATTATTGTTGGTTTTTTAATCAAAAAGTACTACAAAGTCTAGGCCCCACTTTTCAAATGGTTCAAGCACCATTTGGGGCTACAAAGGCATTTCATCTAAATATGTGGGTCTCCACATATATTCACATCTATCATAACAAGTAGTATATCTTATTGTATATTTATGGAGTGAAGGGCAATAGTATTTTATATTCAAATATTTTATTGATGTATGATTGACTACAAAGTGTCCTCCACAGGGTTCATCATGGTAGGATTTGGGGATATCTAGAACTTCATCTTCTCTCAAACATCTTCTAATGATAAAATCATGCCCAATATAGAAAAAGAATCTAGAAAACCATGAATATCTAGCACTTTTTTGAATCAATACTCACCTTTATTTGGGGAAGAAGTGTTGTGGAAGTAACCCTGTTACAAGGTAGTTAACAATATCATCATACTAGGGTGTGGTAAGGGTGAGAGAGAATAGGTACTCATCTAGAAATGAGTCATCCACTATGATATCCACTTCAAGGGTTTGCAGGCATGATAAAAATTTAGCCACTACATTATCCTTGCCATGTTTATCTACAATGGTGATATCAAATCCCTGTAATAAGAGCAACCAACTTATCACTCTCATTGGAATAGTTGATTTATTCATAATATATTGAACAGATATATGGTTTATATGAACAAATACATGATACCCAATGATGTAGTGAAAAAAGTTGTTGATATCATAAAATACAATCAAGAAATCATTTTTAGTAATTGTGTGATTTAATTTTGTGGCCTATAGGTTTTTGCTTGTAAAATAGATGGCATAAATGAGTGCTTCTTATTTTTGGCCAAGCACAACTCTGATGGTAGTATCTAAATCATCTATGTGAATGTGGAAGGGAAGATTATAATAAAGACAATGCATAATAGTTATGGTGGTCAATATTTCCTTCAACTCTTTGAGGGTTGTATCACAAGCAGGAGTCTAGAGAAATTTAACATCTTTAGTTAGAAGGGTGAATAATGGTGTTGATACTTTAGTGAAATTGTTGATGAATCTTTTGTAGTAACCAACATGTCCTAAAAAACTCCTAACATCTTTCTATTTTTGAGAAATAGGCAGGTTTAAGATGATATTGATTTTTGCAGGGTCAACATTAATTCCTATAGTAGATATGTGGTGGCCTAAAACAATAATTTCTATCATAAACATGTATAATTTCTTGTGTCTAAGAGAAATATGGTGCTCTTGACAACATTGCATCACTTTTTCTAGGTTTTTGAGGCATTCATGAAATGTCTCTCCATAGACGGTGAAGTCATCCATATAGATTTCTAGACATTCATTCGCCATATCTACAAAGATGCTCATGATACCCCTGTAGAATGTTATTAGAGTGTTACATAGCACAAAGGGTAATATAACATAAGCATAAGTACCCTAGGGAAAAGTAAAGGTGGTCTTTTCCTAGTCTTTAGGAGTAATTCTAATCTAATTGTAACCACTGAAGCCATCTAGAAAGGCAAAATATGTCTTCCCTGATAGTGTGTCCAAATATGCTCAACTAAGGGTAGAGGAAAGTGATCCTTCCTGGTTACCATGTTGAGTTCCCTATAATCAATGCATACATGTCATTATCTATTTTTGTTTGGTATAATTACTAAAGGTGACACCTATTCACTATCAAAGATAGGATATATAAATCAAGTATTAAAAAGTTTTTGCAATTCCCTTTTGACTATTTCTTAAGGAGCTGGATTCATCTTATTTTGTGTATTTTTTATTAGTTAGCACTCTTCTTTGATATAAATATGATGTGTGTATATTTATGGACTAATTCCTTGCATATCTTCATAATCCCATGTAAAAGCATGTTGGTTGGCATTGAACTTGTTGACTAGGTCTTTTACTCATTTAACTCCAACTTGATATAAATAAGAAATGTTTTCCTTGGAGAGATTTTAGTTTTGTGTGAGAGTGCTCTCATTATTTCCATATTGATAATATATCTGGTTTGGTTGTAGCTATGAGGTAGCAGCTAGTGTAATATTTTTTATACAGATATACCAAAATTATCCAATTCTTAAAATCTAGAAAATGGGCACTCAACACATTGCAAGTGGTTGAGATATGTAGGAGTTTGGTAATTATGCTAAATAATATTATAGAGAATGGTATCTTCCTCTTGATTAGCCAATGTGCATGCATGGTCTATGGTAAATACATGAATCAAAGAAGGTTGATCTATCTCATCTTCTTTGTCCCATAATGTAGGATTTGGTGTAAAGATCAGTTGGGTTGGGGGATAAAGAACCAAATACTCAATTTGGTAGCTATTGGATATCATCATGTTACCTATTCTATAAATAATGAAGGCATCAACTATGACAAGCCAAGGTCATTCTAAGATAAGGGGGTAAGCACTCAAACTATACTTAGGCTATAGCACAATGAAATTTTCAAGATACTCCCAATAATCTATAGTGATGACAAGATCTTAAATGATTATCTTTCATCTGACTATAGAGCTATCATCAATTTGTAGTAGTGTAGATGTGGGATGAATATTATTTAGTTGTAGTTTATGCATAGTTTCAGTTGTCATTACATTTATTGTAGTCCCCAGGTTGATCAATGTGTTGCATAGTTATTGGTCATGGATCAGAACTACTACTACTAAGCATCCTAGTTCTGAATACTTTCTTGGTAGGGTGTTCCCCAACATGATTTCTGCTAGTTGGGAAATCACATGCATAGTATTCAGATATTTTTTCTTCCTTCCTAATATTTGTAAATAGAGGTCTCTAAAATTTTTGGAATATATGGTTACATCCTCAATGGCTTGGAATAGAAGGATTTTGACATAAATATTCTTAATTTGTCCCATAAAATCAAACTCAAGTTTAATTGTATGGCATTGAAGGCTGAGACGTTATGGAAATGGGGTTGTTTCATCAACAACTTTATTTACTAGTTTAGAGAGTTCTTGAGGTGATAGAGGTCAGTTATCATGTTCTTTTAGGGTTTCATCATCTAAATCCCTTATTATGGTTGGTCTTGTGGGTGGTATAACTTTCCTTGATATAGGGTGAACTTCATTGATGTTCATTGTGCATACTAGGTACTAAACATGCTTAGTACTAAATGTGGATTACACCAACTTATTTGTAGAATTTTATATGAGTTGGGTAGGTAGTTGGTTAGGCTTGGTCCAGCTTGTGTATTGGACATAAGAAAAAGAGGTTTTTATAACTATTGTGGAGGAAATCCTCTTGGATATCCTCCCCATGGCTGGTTAGGTCTCTATGGTTATTGCCACTAGTTTGTGAAGGGTGGGCCTTGGGTTGGTTACCAAGATTGCATCCAAGATGGGGATAAATTTTATGGAGGTTTTCAAGAGGTGGTGGGGTAGCTTGCTTGAGGTGTCTATCAAATATAATTAGGAGGTGGAATGTTCATCCAAGGACTAGTCCAATTGGGAATAGCATTTACAAATTATGAATTAAAGGAGGTAGAATTTGCAAAAGGTGGATTTTTTCCCATACCTTGATAAGGTGGCCATTGAACCCATGGCTTTCTTTATGAGACAAAGAAAACCTAATCACTATCTCCTCCTACAATGTGTATCTCTACTATGTTTGGTTCTTTAGCTATGATGTGAGCTACTTTAGCTCAAACCTCATAACATATATAATCAATATTTTTATTCTTATAGTCTAGATAGTAAATGGTCAAGGCTTGATCCAAAGTTTCTTAATTTTATTTTGAGTGTAAGTTATCTAGTTAGGTTGAAAGATGGCTAATTATATCCTATTTCATGTCCTATACTAGGTTACTAACCTTAGTTTTTGATAGGCCATTTATAGTTACCAATGGAAGCTTATTGCCCCTAACTTTGTTTATGGTAGATCTATAATAATTATTTCTCATCTCTTTGATATATTAGAATGGTAGTTGAGAAATATCCACACCACTCATTAGGTCCAAGGCTTTCAAAAAATCTCCTCTAACTCCTTACAGGAAGATAAGTTTCAAAAGTTCTTCTCTAAGTGCACTTTGCTTGAATTTTTGTACACTGAACATGAACCATTCAACATAGTCCTCCAAGGATTCATGCCCCTCCTGAGTCATCCTAAACATGTCATTTATTCTATAAATTCTTACTCTTTCATATTCCTGATACTTGGCAAAAAAACATTTCATGTTCTCCCAAGTGAGGACTAAATTACTACCCAGTCCCATAAACTAGTGAAGTGATGAGTCTTTTAGAGTAGCTGGAAAAAGTTTTCATTTTTTGTGCATCCTGCCTATAATCATGAGGATATCAAATTAAAACAATAATGTGTTTAGTTATTATAATATTTTTCCTCTAAAATTAGGCAAGGCTGATAGTGGAATATTTTTCATTTGTGTTACACCTATTGAATCTAGAATAAGAAATTCAAAAGTAACTGTGTCTAGAATCCCATTATCCTCCATAATGTCTAATTCCTTGCTCACGATGGATTTTTTTGTGATATGGATACCAAAGGTAATCAACATCTCATCCTTAAACTCTATGTGAATCCCTTGGTTAGGAAGATAATAAAAATTTATCTACTGATCCTCAATCTTTTTACTGGATGAAGGGTCTAAAGATCCTCAATCTTCTTCAAGAGCCTTTCAACTTATGGTATATTCTTTAGTAGGATTCCTAGTTCCTATAGGTATTTTTGGTTCTTTCCCAACAGTAACTTGTGGCCTATTTGGTAGGAATCTCCTTTGAGAATCTCTTTCACTCTGCATAAATGTTAATCCACTCCTTCAAATATCCTATCCCTTCTTGCATAGAGTTAGTTTTTTTTTTTCATGTGTAAAAAGGGGTTGTTTCAGACCATTTTTTAAAAAAAATAATGTAGAAATAAAGGAATGTTAAAATCAAAACAATAATAATTAAAATTTTACTTCTAGAAAGCAGTAATAATTATCTACTGAAAGTAGGAAAATTTATTTTAGAAAGTAGGAATGGAAGCAGGAAAATTTATTTTAGAAAGTAGGAAATGAAAGCAGAAAAATTTAATCTAGAAAGAAGGAAATGAAAGAAGGAAATTTCAAAGCACACTTTATTTAAAATAAATCATTTTTTCAAGAAATAAATTTTAAAAACATGAATTAAGTAACTTATGCACTATTTACATCCAAAAACATAGACATCTAGCATAAGAAACCAGAGTGCCTTCACTTGACTTGCCTAGCTAGAACTATATGTCCAAGAACTTAGACATCTGGCATAAGACACCACAATCTCCTTACTCAACTTGCCTAGATGGGTAGAATAGTGCATTAACCAAAAACAATTAATGATTGATTTTAGACATAATAATTGACACCCTCCCCAACAATGGTACCAAAATGTTATGTATACTAATTACCCAGTGATTACCAAAATCACCAGTCTAATTAAACATTAATTGTCAACCCAAAGTGTGTAAGCTTTTCAAGAGTGTCAGTATTATTTAAGCATTACTAATTTAGAAATAAAATTGATTTTTTAGTTGAAGTATAATGAATTTATGTTGAATTTATCAGACATATATATTATTAAATTGTTATGAAAAAATTATATAACTATTCCACAGTTATGTGCCATACATGCATCACAACTATATAATCAAACCTAATAGTAAAATAAACTTACACAACACACTAATAATTAAAGAGGGTTAGGATATTCAAAAAAGCTCATTTTTAGGGGGGCCTTCCTCCTTCAGAACTGAGCTCCAATCTTTCTTTGAGAGAATTCATAGACTTCTTACAAATTTAACTATCTCATTACTCAATTTTGAATACAATGCTATAGTTCAAAAACTTCTACTATTATATCCTCAAAATTATATAACTCCCAGTCTGATCTAGGTTCTACCTTTAAATATAAAAGGCATTTTATTGACTCTTAACCAAAAACATCAAACTAGGAAAAAATACAAATACTTATAAACTACTCCAGTCAACCTTCAATTGGTTAGTAACTAAAGTTACTTGTTTTAGGTTTGACTAGGTTAGACACAAGGCATATTATTTTGTTTTTTTATTTTATTTTGTCTTTTCTCATTATCCTTGTCTTTCCCATCTTTGGTTACACATTAAATGTCTCCATGCATGTAGGGAATCTATACAATAACTATGATTCTTCCCAATCATCCATTTGGTTCCCCAAAATAGCTAGATGTGTCTAGAAGATCTCCTCCATAATGACTCTATTTTACATAGTGGTTTTAGGCATATTACGATAACTATAGGAAACTTGTAGGTTAAATCTTCATTTGTTGTAGTCACTATATAATGACTATAGGCAACCTAAAGATGAAGCCTATTTTTGCTATGGGTATTCTGCAGTACCTATATGCAACCTATATGTGAAGCCTATATTTGTTATGGGTATTCTATAGTGGTTGTAGGAAACCTGTAGGTGATCCCTATAGTTGTTATGGGCACTATGTAGTAGTTGCAGGAAACCTATAGGTGAAGCCTATAATTGCTATGGGTATCCTGTAGTATCTATGGATTAGGAAGATTCTATATTTTTTCATGAACCTTCAAATGCTTATTATATAAAGTCACATCAATATAATTTAATAAAAAAAATCATTAATAATTCATAACATCACACACACACGCGCGCGCGCGTGCGCACACACGCACATCAATGAACATACAAAATAATAACTTCATTCATTCATTTGCATTAGTGATGGATAGTTATCAGATTTACATATAAAAAGATATAGACTAAGTATGGATGATGTTATAAAAGTAAGAAATTGGTGGCCTCATCAGTTATCTCCCTGCTACTTATGGCTCTCCCTGAACTAAGGTAAGAGGACCTATGGTGTAGCTTTCTCACATGAAGATATTATATAATTTAACCTCTATGAGTATTTTTGGCACAAACAGACACAAATGTGACTAAGCCACGACCAAAATTATTCAATCCACCTGAGAAGGTTTGTCACATATAATGAAAAATGCTCTAGATCACATAAAAGCTAATGAAGATACATGGGTGTATGACTGTAACCTTAATTATATATAATATCCAATAACAAGCGTAAAATGGAAAAGTATAACACTATGATTCAAAGCACAAGATGCAAACACATGTTATATAAGCAAGATCTTATTCATTTATAGGCAAATAACACTTATGATATGTAACAAGTGTGTATTATTTGTAGGGTAAGATAAGGTAGAATAGCTTGTTAATGATAGAAAGGGGTGGTGTGTTGGTGGTTTTCTAAATAATATGGTTTCTTTCAACACACATGACATCACCTATTGCAAAGATGTAACAAAATTAAAATGTAAGCCATGGAAATTATAAGGAATATTTTGTATTCATTGGTGCCAATAAAATGCAAATGCCAAAATGATCTTGGAACCCTAGAAAATATAATAAAAATAGAATCTCAAATACTTTTTCCAACTAAATTCATGAACCCAGGGTTCCCTAATGAGGTATGCAACAAAATATTTCAAAAAATCTATGTGAAAAGGGGTTTATAACCCAGATCTATGCCCAAAATGACAACCATACATAAGCACAAATCTCGATATCCAATCAATAGATCATGTAAAACATCTCGTTACATTTTATTAATAGGATACAATAAATACCATTAGTATTTTTCAATAACTTGAAATAAAATCTTACATACACCAATGTTTCAAAATGTTGCCATGGGGACAAGCATGGTGGATTTGATCCATGTTAGACAGGGGAGACATATAGAGGTGTTCTCAAAGCTTGCTAATGGCTATATAGATACAACCATCTTATCAAGATAGGAAAAATAAACACACAACCATGATCAAAAAAATTAGAAGAACTTATACTTAGATAAAAATGAACAACCAATAACAAAAACATTGACAGCAGAGGAAAATCCATCTATTTATAAATTTTGCACCATGTTCAAATCTAGGATTGTGGGTTGTAATTTGTAAAATTATAAATCAATCCTCCAAATTCTACCAAGATGTTCACAGCTACAAAATATTCCCTACCTAGCCCAAAATCTTCATCCATTTACCAAATTTTGTTTCTAACTACCTCTACAAGGAATGATGAATATTTGCAACAAATACTTTGATTTATTGATTGGGGATGCCTTTTTACATGATTTAGATGGTGAAATTCTATGGTGGATACCAAAAAACCTTTGTCCTCATGTGTAACTACATGGAGATGCCCTTGACCACTTTCTTGCATAACTAGAAACTTCTGGATACTATGTTTTCATCTTATACACACCATGGAATAATGTGCTCTTGCAATGATGGCATTGAGATGCTCCAACTATGGTAGAGGCATAAAATTATCCATGACCAAAAATATGCTTTAGAATGGCCCATAGACCTTTTTTTATGCTTTGAATTCTTGCATATCCATGAAGGAGCCATCAATTTTATATCTTAAGCCGAATATTGTCACATATTGACACATAGCATGCCACATCAGATCCAACTAGGAATTCATGGGGCTTAAAAGTGACTAACCCATTTACTTGGCTCCAATACAGACATGTGTGAATTTCACATTCTCTTTGAGCTCTGTTGAAATGTATACCATCATTTTAGATCATTGATCTCATTTTCTCAGATCAAATTCACTCTGTTGATCATTTAAAACAAGGATCGAATGTTGACCATTAATATATATATAGTTCATCATGGTTGTGTCATATATCACTACTACGTTTGACCCAAACCCTTTGAAAAGTATGTTCTCATTTGCATGATCAATGTGGTGGATGCATGATCAATTATGAACTATCGATTTGCTTGGTAACTCACTGAGATAAAGAGACTTGGTAGTTTTTTATTCATTTTGGGTCTTTTTAAAAGTCCACTTTTAGCTTGTGATATTGATCTAAACCTGTCTATTCAAACATTATTGGCTGATCTTTATTCCATTCACCGTGGTTATGACATGCATCATCTTTACACTTTCTCATAGGCTTGTTAACTTATTTAATTATGGAAGGGCCCATGAATCATTGATCTACCACCTGGGCACCCAAGTTGGTACCACTTATGATTATTGGATCCCTTCATCGATCTATTGACATGTTGACTTTGTTTCATGCTATTGGATCTTCATATAACCCATCGAGATGGTGACACTTGTCACTCTCATGGAGCTCTTAAGACCTTTGAGAATTCAATACTTTGCTCTTAGTTATATCTTCAAACCACCCCTAATATGGTAACACTTATCACCTTCTTGCTCATCCTAGGGATTTTATAAGCTTTAACATTTTGACATTGCTCATGCACTATTCGATCATCTATACCCAAGTGAATGAGCATCATTGTTCATGATCCTTGACTTCTTAAATTTTGTATGCACTATCCAATCAATTCTATCTGAGTTCTCACACACCATTATATATTTATCCACTAGGTTTGGTATGATTGGTTCATTAATTAACATGAAAACAATTAAGTCAGAGTTCAGGGAATAAAGGCCTTAATATGAAGTCTTATGATAAGGATTTATTACATTAATAAATATGATAGAAGATTTAGGATAGGTATTTAAGCTAAATTTATAACAAAGGGTCCAAGAATTAGTTAGTCCATGGTAATAGCTAAAAGGGACCAAGGGACATGACATAAAAAGGGACCAAATATGAATTTTGGATTAAGGATTGGTTATGTTAATAAACATGACTAGACATTAGTATAATATTAAACTAAGTCCATGGTATATTTAAAGTGTTCCCATGTAATTTTTTCCCTACAAATTTGAATTTAAATATAAGTTCATAAGCTAGGGAAATTAGAATAAGGGTTTTAAGATGCTTAGACATGACTTCAACTTGGATTTTTATAGACCACTGCAGGACACTTGACCTCTGATGAACATTTGAAACATGAAGTGGGATAAATTTTTTTGGGATTTATACCTTAAAATGGCTCAATTTCTTTATGGTAATTTTGGGCACTAACACTATCTCTCACCTAGGGATGAACACCCCCTATGGGTATGCAAAGGACCCCAAATCGTAAGACTAGGTGCCAATCCATTAGCTCATAGATTCAACACTTAAGTTAATTTATATCCATAGAGACCCATGAAGGCTCAAAAAAATAAGGTAGATTGATGAAAAGAGATCAGGAGGATTTAAAAATGAACACAAGATAAAATAACATGAAAGGAAATTGTACAATCAAGCCCCAAATCAAAGGGGAGCCAATGTAACAAATCAACAATATTATACACTATGCAATTATGACATAGTTACAAACTCAATCAAGACAATGTTTCGGATGTCTGCCATTGACTGGTAGCTCCAATATTTCACCATCTAGGTCTCTTAGGAAGAAAGTGTGTTCCCCAATCTGATAGTCCATGGAATAGGGACCCATTCACAAGGCATCAAATTTTTCATGCTTGCATTTCTCCTCATGCCTACTATCCCAATGTAGAACTAGACTGCCTACTTGGAAGTTTCTTGGAGTGACCTTCCTATCAAATATATTATTCATTTTTTCCTTGAACTTGAGTTTTATTTCATGAGCATGTCTTTCAATTTCATCAAGCTCAATAATCTGGTTCATCCTACTTTCATAGTGGTTGATTTTAACATCATCTTCCAGTTACTACCTGAGATGATATGTTGGAAACTATAAATTCGTAGGCAAAATGTATTGAGCTCCATAGATAAACTCAAAAGGGATTTTTCTTGTATCTCTCTTGGACATGACCCTATCATCCCATGAAGCAAGCTTTACTTGTTCACCCAACTTCTTATTTTATTTTAATGTTCATCTAATGATTTTGAGTAAGTTATTATTACTCGATTTTGATTTCCCATTTCCATGATGGTTGTAATTATAAACATAGGTCAATTCAATCCTATAATCTTTGCACAATTCCACTAAAGGTTTTGCTTTGAAACTCATGGAATTATCAGCAATAAATTTGATAGGGAAAACCAAATATGAAAATAATTTAATTGGTAAAAATTACATAACCATCTAGCATGTAGCCATCTTTGTATGGATTTCCTCACCCCATTTTATGAAGTATTTAGTCTCAACTAGTATCCATCTATGTCCAATGCTTGATGAATCAAAAATTTATTTAATTAAATCCATTCCCCATTGTCTGAATGGGCCTTCAATTGTCATAAATTGTAAAGGAAGATAACCTAAATCTTTTGTCCTCTCAACAAAGCACTGACACTTCTTGCACTTTATAACATTTGGGCAACATATTTGAATACTAATGACAACCAATAAATAGTTCTTAGATTTTTATGAGATGTGACTTTAGGTGAATAATTTCCACCACATACTCCATTATGAAAATCTTCAATTAGGTCAGTAATCTATTTTTATAGCATATAACTTAGGAGAACCCCATCTAGATTCTTCCATGCAAGTCTATTTTTAGTCAAGAGGTACTTTAGGGAAACAATATTAAGTGTCATCCTTTGATTTTTGTCCAAGTTAGGGGGACATTTCAAAATTTTAAAGTAATATACAATGTATTTATACCATGGAGACATGTTAAATTGACTCAAGTAATAATCAACATTGTAACTAGTAGTATTTACCTCAACAAATTGAAAATTGGTCTTAGCCATGAGCTTGGCTAGACCCATCCCTCACACTAAATTTATGGTCTGAATATCCATGTCATACATTTATAACTTGTTGAACCACCTATATCTCTTCTTGGATGCTTCAATCTAAGTTTAAGTTTCTTTCACCATGGTATGCAAAACATAAGCACCAATATTTGAGCTCAGAAAATAAGGTCCAAATTCTTTAATGGCCTTCAATAGAGTGAAGACTTGTTTTTCCATGTTGGTGTAATTTATTTCAGTGCCTTGCATATATTTTTTAAATAAAGCTATAGGTTTCTCATGACTGTGATCATTCATTTGAAAAAGGATAGAATAAATATTATTGTATGATGCAGAAGATAAAATCTAAAATGGCTTAGTCTAATTAGGGATAGCCCAAATAAGATTAGACTTTAAAGATCCCTTGATGTCATTAAATGCTTACATGGCCTTCTCTTCCCACTTGATGTCTTGGTCCTTCTTCAAGATAGAATTAATAGGAAAAATAATGTGTACAAAATTAGACATAAACCTCATTAAAAAATTAATTTATCCAAAGAAGGAATTAATTCCCTTCTTATACTATGGGATGGGCACTTTGTCAATGGATTTTACCCTCTTATGGTCAATCATCACATAATCCTTAGACACTATATGTCCCAACAACTTGTCCTTTTGTACTCTAAAGTGACATTTCTTTGGATGGAGAAAAATTCCAAACTCCCTACATCTTATAAATACTTTTTCCAGATGCTCCAAATGTTCTTCTCTAGTCTTCGAGTAAATAGTAATATCATCCTGATACATAATTATAAACTTGTTAATCATCCTTTCAAAATAAAATTCCATATCTCATTAAAACATTGTACCATCATTAATTAACCTAAAAAACATCCTTATATATACATGTGTCCTAAGGCATTGTAAATCCATCTTGGGTCTCTTGGATTCCTTCACCACAACTTGGTTATGTCCCAAGAAATTGTCTAAATTTGACAACATCTCTAATCCTATAAACTTTGGAACATGTTGTCCATATTGGGTAGGGGATAACAATCTCTTAAAGAAGATTTATTCAAAATTTTAAAATCCACACATAAGTGGATGTCACCATTATTATTCCATACAAGGACTAAATTTGCAACCCATGATGAATACCTGATGGGATAAATGATACTTTAATCCCTTAGGTTCTTTAAGTCATCCCACATCTTAGTGATAAAGATGAGGTTAATAAGTCTCTATTTCTACCTAAAAGGCTTTTTATTAGGCTATAATGGGATGAATTTTTGGAATAGGTATTCCTTATACTCTTTCAACTCAAAATAAGACAATGCTAAACAATCCTACTATTTTCTTAGTAGCTACATAAAAGGATGATTCTTAGCTACACATAGGTGAGTACCCAATCAAACCATTTTTGGATTCTCATGAGAACCTAAATTACACTTAGTCACATCTTTTGAAATGAGTGTGTCTCGATACTTGATTATATTCACTCTATCAAAATATGATTATAAAAATGCCAATCTTCTAGGGAGTGTGTTTGTATTCAACTAGATAATTTCCTTCTCAAACAAGGTTTCCTTTCCATCACAAACTTGAACCATAGATTCCAAGTCTATGAGCTTATCATGGAACTTAGCTTAAGAATTTATAAACCTCTTAATTTATTCATCATCATCAAATACTTATAAGTAATGAAATTTGTTTGGGATTGAAGTCCTAACAATCACATCCACTTAAAACTAACAATGAAGGCTTGTATTTGGAATGTCAAATTAAGCACCTAACGCTGCAAGTTTTTTAGCTTCTTCATTGAAACCTATATCATGATAATCAATCTTGTATACATCAAATGATTTAAGAAAATCCTATACAAAATTCTGATCTTGTTTTAACCTTTTATTTTTTTATGGCTTAAGCATTATAGACTTGCTTTACAACCAGTTCATAATCACCCTTTGAATTCAATCTTTTAATTCCATGTTCAGGGGTAATCTATAAGCCAAGTAAGGTTGCCTCATACTCAGAAGTACTATTAGTTCATTCAAAGGATAGCTGAAAATAAAAGTTGAAATGCTTACCGTTAGGGGCATAGAATACAATCGTTGCTCCATTTTCAAGATTTTAGCAAGACCCATCAAAACACACATTCCAAAATACACCTTTTCTAATAGGTTCAACATCAAGAACAATAGTTTGTTCATTAGTGTTAGTATTCCCAATGAAGTTCCCGAGTCCAATGTCTATATAAAATACTTTATTTTTAGCATGTTTTGGATCATCAATTACATGTAGCATCTTTGTCTCTCTATAAAGTTTGATCATATTACTCTCCAATGTAATGGTGGTATAATAAATGTCCATTTGATTGATTTCACCCATGTTAGTATCCCATCTAAATAATAAAAACTTCCCCCACTTATGTGTGTATTTCACAAATACCCCATCCACATTCAAATACTTACCTAAATGCACTACTAACTACACTACCAACCCCTTAACTTGTCCAATAACTATAAATTTTCATGAGTCCATGGCATAAAATTTTTCAAAGGATGATGTTATCTTAACTCCAAACTAATTTAAGACACCTAGGGGCATTATGTTACAAGAAACACTAGAATAAAACATGTAATTATGGACAATAAGACCATTAATCAATAGGTTTGTATATAATATATCCATATTCAGCAGACTCTCCACCATTGTAGTCCCTAAATAAAATTTTAAACCAAGTTCAACAACCTATTAAAAGTCTTCATCACTTTCTAGAGGTGTTTGGGGTAAATCAATTTCATTTTTAGCTAACTTCTCACTAAATTTCAAGTACTTAAATTCCCTCTTCCTTTTCTTAGATATTATTAATAACTCAACAAGTGGCACGGTGATTTTTAGTTGGATCAACACTTGGACCATATCACATATACTATACTAAGGTAGAGGAGTATTTGGTGGTATGGTAAAAACACCTTTAGCTAGAATAAAATCACTTAAGGTCTGAAGTGGAGTACGCTGGGGAGGATTTACATGCTTTGTAGAAGCCTTCAAAGGTGGATTTTATTTAACAGCATTCATACCCTTAGGAATACTAGATAACAAAGGTAATTTATTCATAGTAGGAACACCTCTAGGCTTAGGTACTTCAGACATAGGTGCTATTTTGGAAACATTTGGGACTGATGTAGTTTTATTAGCTTCCTTACATGCATCCCCTACCCTTGGATTTGTAGGGTGTTGCCCTGAGGAGTAGCAACTTTTTTCCTACTTCGCAAGTAATATTTATTCTCTTGGGAAATTATTACATTTATTAGCAACCGCCTATCCTCAACTAAAGAAATTTTCCCATCATATTTTTTAATCATCATTGTTATGAAAAATTCAAAATCATGAGTAGGTAATTCGTAATGCTTATGTCATATTAACCTCATAATCAAATTTGGAAGTTGGGAGACATACATTTTATACCATACTCCAAAACAGATCAACAGTGATAATACTCATCAATTCTATTGAGGCAAATATCTTTCTTCAAAGACTTTGATAATTGAACATCATAATATCATCACTAGATGATGCAAACCCAAGTTCATCTGCATCTTATTCAATCATTTGAACTATATCATATGAAATATGTGGAAAGAATCACTTGTCACACAAATAAACATTAATTTCACAACATACGACATTCACTTTGGCATTTAATAGATCATGGACTTCTTTCATAGCTCCTTTATTTTGATAGCTATCTATTCTTTCATCATGTGCATGCCTCTTCTCTCTATCATTGTCTTGATTATGGAAAATAGGTCCTCTTTATGATTTATTTTGATTTGGATCCCTCTCTTAAATAGTATATATATGAGCGGCACATTTCTTAGCCTTGGCAAGCTTCTGTGACATCTCTTTGACATCAGAGGCCAGATTCATAATTGTCTCTTCAAGATTTACATACTTAGTGGACTGTGTTTTTTTAAGAGTGAAAAACTTTACATTAGCCCATTTTTTCATGGGATTTCACATAGCCTTTATGTTTTTATCAATTTATATGGTCATATTAAATGCCAACCATAAGTTCATGGGATCCCTAACCCACAAGTAATATTTAGCCTTCTTATCAAAGGCATCACATTATTTTATGAAGGATGTTATATCATTAGGCCTTATGTTCTTGGGAAACTACACCATATCTTTGTTGAACCATGTGTTGACGTCTTCCTTGCACTCATTGGGGTTCATCTTGATGTTTTCAAACTCAAATAAAAGGAACCTTGGATCAACTCTTTCATTATATTAAATTCTAAAAACATTTAACATTTCTTTCCATGAATCAATGCATCCATGGGGAAGAGAATTGAACCACTCATGAGTGTCTTCCTCCAGCATGTACACAAACAATTTAATGCACACATCCTTATACACTAGCTCATAATTTTCCATAATCTTTTGGAAATCTCTCATGTTTTGATCACCACTCACTATATTTTTCACTTGAAACTTTCAAATACATTTCCTTACTTCAATTTGGACTTCATTAAGATAACCTTCCATGTCATAAAAATTTATAGTCCTAAATTTGATAATGTGAAATTTAGGATGTTCATTCTCATATGGGTTCCTATGCCTCATTATTGTTTCAATTGGAGGTTCAAGAATAACTAGAAAAGGGACATGAGGGAGTGAATGAGGGAGAATTTTAGGATTAGACATGGGAGGGGATTCATCTAGCTAAGAAGGAAATTGATAACATATAAGATTATAAGTTTTAGAATAACTAGAAGAGATATCAAAGTCATCAACAATTATAAGTTCAAAAAAAAATTTAAGATTACCAGAATCTTGGTATTCAAGATACTTTTTAGTAGCTAAACCTTGGCCTTCAATAGGCCTCCAAATTTATCTCACTCTTCATTGATGCAAAGTTAAGGGTGAGACAAGTTTCTTAGATGAGTCACATTGGAAGGATGATCTCAATCCTTCCATATTTATAGACAAGAAAGAGCACTCAAAGATGAAATGAAAATATATATTCAAAATAGGCATTGATCTTCCTTGAAACTAGATGATAAAATTGGAATCACCACCAGAATCAAAATTTAATAAAATAACAGTTAACACATTAATTATCATACATGTTAAATACATACTTGCTGAATTTAATGATGAGATAAAAGGCAAAGACACTAAAATTTTCACAATTATGTCCAAAAGGGGAGAAAACACCTTCCAGCATGTAATTTAATAGCTCTTTGTAATTAATTTAGTAGAAATAAAAATGTCAAATATTTTAACTCTTATCACATCCCCAATGGAGTGATGTGGTGTTGATGGCCAAGATAGTCCAAATGTAGAAAATAATACTAAAGAACTTCCCAACATGATATACTTACATTTTTATATAAGAGTCCCCAACAACACAAGTAACTAGGAATTTAATTTAATCCTCAACAATGGTGCTAGATGAGTTTTGGTTCCCAGTTAAACACTTCTTTCACTTAGCCTTGCACACTTGAAGAAAATTGAAAATAAAGATGAAAAACCTACTAGTAGGCTGTTATAGTCAGGGGAGGGTTTGGCATCAAGAATAGACAAAAGAAATAAAATGACTAAGAGGTACCGACAAAAGGTATGGTCATCTCCATGCTAATTTTGGGTCTTCCTAACCTAAGGTGAGAAGACCTATGGGGTATCTTGCTCACATGGAGATATTTTTCAATTCAAATTCCATGGGGATTTTTGGCACAAAGAAACATAAATGTGACTAATGCAAAACCAAACTTGTTCAATCCACCTGGGAAGGGTTATCACATAGAATGAACAAATTCTCTATATCACATATATTCTAGTAAAGATAGATTAGTGTATTACTACAAATTTCATTCTATAGAATCTTCAACAATAGGAGTCAATTGGAAAATTGCAACACTATGCATCAAAACACAAGATGCAAATACATGTTATATAAGTAAGATCTTATGCATTTTCATGCAAATAAAATTTATGATATGCAACAAGTGTGTATTATTTCTAGGGTAGGACAAAGTAGGAAAGGTTTTTGGTGATAGATAGGGGTGGTGTGCTGATGGTTCTTCAAATATTAGGGTTCCTTTCTGTACAGATGACATAACCTATTGCAAAGATGTAATAAAACTAAAATTCAAGCCATGGAAACTAAAAGAATAAGTTTGTATCCATTGATGCCATTAGAATGTAAATTCCCAAATGATCCCTGAAACCCTAGAACATAAACTAAAAATAGAATCTCAAATACTTTCCCTTACTAAATTCATGAACCCAAGGTAACATAATGAGGTAGTCAACAAAATATTTCCAAATCACTATGCAAAAATGGGTTTATAACCTACAGCTATCCCTGAAGATGACAACCATACATAAACACAAATATAGACATCCAATAAACATAGCATTAAAACATCTCATTGTATTTCATTAAAAAGATATAATAAAAAACCACAAGTATTTTCTATTAAATTGAAATAAAATCTTACATACAATAATGTTGCCATGGGGATAAGCATGGTGGATTTGCTCCATGTTAGATAGGGGAGACATATAGAGATACTCTTAGAGATTGTCAATGGCTATACAATTGTAACCATATTAGCAAGAGAGGAAAAATACACACATAGCTATGATCCAAAAATTTGGAAGAGCGTAGACTTAGATAAAAATGAACAACCAAGAAAATAACCTTTATAATAGATGATAAGTCCTATATTTATACATTTTGCAACCTATTTAAATTTTAGTAATATTCTTAGTTGGCTTCAATCTGGACATGTGTCACTTCCACATTCACTTTGATCTTTGTTAAAATGTACACCTTCATCTCATGTTGTTGATCTTATTTTATAGGATCAAAAACATTATATTTATCCTTTAAATATAGGATTGAATGCCAACCATTGATCTATATCTAGTTCATCATAGTTGTGACACATGTCACTATTCTATTTGACATAGACCCTTTGAAAATTTTGCTCTCATTCACATCATCGATCTGTTGGATGCACGATCGACCTAAATCATAGATTTGCATGGTCTCTCAGTATAATCAAGACACTTGGTATTTTTTCATTCATTTTTAGTATTTTGAAAAGATCACTTTTACCTTGCACTATTGATCTAGACCTAGCCAGTCAAACATTATTAGTTGATCTTTATTCCATTCACTATGGTTATGACACATATCATCTCTATGCTTGGTCACAAGATTATTGACTTATTTAATTATAAAAATAACCACAAAACATTGATATACCACTTATAATTATTAGATCCCAACATGTTGACTCTATCACGTGCCATTGTATCTTTAGACTACCCACCAAGATGGTGACACTTGTCACTCTCACAAATATATTGGAACCTTTGGCATTTCAACTCTTTTCTCTCCATTAGATCATCAAAATACTCATAATATGGTGATACTTGTCACCCTATCACTTATCTTTGGGATTTTAGAAGGTTTGACATTTCAATTTTTCTCACACACCATTTAATCATCTCTGCCTGGGTGAACACATATCATTGATCAATATCCTTGACTTATTGAAATTTGTACACACTATTCGATCAATTTTGTCTGAGTTGATGTGTACCATTATATTTTCATCCACTAAGTTGGGTATGATTGGTTTATCAATTTACATTAAAATAATTAAGTCAGAGTTAGGGGAATAAAAAACATAATATAAAGTCTTAGCCTAAGATTTTTTTTGTATTAATAAATATGATAGAAGATTTAGGATAAGACTTTAAGCTATGTTTATAACAAAGGTGCCAAGTGACATAGGATATAAAAGGGACCAAATATGAATTTTATACTAAGGCTTGCTTGTGTTAATAAACATGACTAAACCTTATTATACAATTAAACTATGTCCATGGTATTTTTAAAACATTCATGTGTAAATTGTTCCTACCAAATTTGAGTTTAAATCAAATGGCCTAAGGTAGGTAAATTATAATAATGGTTTAATATGATTGGAAATGACTTCAAACTAGATTTTTATATACCATTATAGAACACTTGACCAATGATGAACACTTGAAATAGGACGTGGGTTAAATAAATCAAGCATTTATGCTTAGAAAGGGATTAATTGATTTAGTGGAATCTTGGGCACTAAAATATTGTAAAGAAAGAAAATAATGAGGAACACTAGGTTATATCCATAGTTTTACAATGCAAATCATGATAAAAGGGAAGCTAAAGGATGAAAAGGAAGGATTAAGGTTTGTAGAAATAGAGACTGCTATAGAGCATGAAACCCATGTAAGTATCCTACAAAAAGTGTTATAAGGATAAATATAGAAAACATAATAAGAAGGAAAGGTAATATGATCAAGAATGTATTTGAATAAATAAGTTCCCCATAATTTTTGGGTGTATTTACGTTATTTGTCATGAGTGTATTCTATCTTAATGACAAGATTACCAACATTAAAGTGTGAACTTCAACTTTTTCATTATGGTGTTTGTAAATTCAAGCCTTATATTGGGGATTGTGCTATAGGTCATAAATATGGTGTTTGTTAGGTATGATACCATAAAGATATTTATGGAGAGATGAAATCTCAACTTCTAATAGGAGTACTGATTCAGAACCATAGACTAGTAAAAATGACATTGCCCCCATAGCAATATGTATGCTAGTGAGATAGTCTCGAAGAGAAGGATATAGATGAAGATTCCAATCCTTTCAGGTTTCATAGATTATATTTTGGGGAGTTTCATTAATAATTTTTTTGGTGCTCTCAACTTTTTCATTACATTGGGGATGATAAGGCATGGAAATTTGTGATTATTTTTGAACTTAACACATATTTGTTTGATGTATTTATTTTTGAATTTACCACCATTATCTAAGATGATACTATGATGAATAAATAGGAAGTAAATTATTTTATTAAGTATGAATTAATAAATCACGATAACTATGACATTGATGAGGGGCATACCATTGACCCATTTGGTAAATTTGTTTATGGTTGTGATAATAAAGATATGCCCATCCTGAGATCTAGGTACTTTGATTATGATATTTGATCCCCACAAAGATAATGTCTAAGGAGACTTGATAGTTTGAAGCTCATATTGATATGAATGGATTATATCATCATGGATTTGGAAAGGAGTACACTTTTTAGTGAGTTTAATGGCATACTTTTCAAGAGTGTTCCAGAAGTATCTAATACATAAGCATTTATAGGTTGTAGAATGTATGCTATAGTGGCCATCACAAATGTCCCCATGTTATTTTTCAAGAAGAGGATGGACTTACTTTTTCATATCACAATTAATCAAGGTACCTTTAACATTGTGATAATAAATTGTGTTCTATCTAAATACATAATTGAAAACTTATGTGTAAATTTAATTTTTTTCATGGGAATCAAAGTTTGGAGGATAGGTTTGGTGTTCAATAAATTGAATAATCTCTTTATACAATGGGATTTATCTAATGGTGATAGCCTCAATATGGCAGATGAGTGAATCTTGTGGTTGAATGCAAGATGGGGATTTTCTTATTTGGATAAGAAAAGTGGAATCAATAAGGACTTAGTGTGGATAAAAATGAGATGTTGAAGAAGTATCAATAATAGAATTTTGATCTCAAGGGATAGGACCGATGGTAAAATAATTGAAGTCTTTGTCAAGGGTAGTGGTTATTTGATGATAAGAAATGAATAAGTTGCTTTTACATTGATAATCACCATTACCCTTGCTGTAAATGAATTTTTAATCACCCAAAATGTGTATAAATGGGATATATTATTCAAGGGTTACTCTCATGACTAGTATTAAGGCTTCATATTCCACCATGTTGTTAATAACATTGAATATAAATTGAAATGCCAAAGGGATAATTTTACCTATAAGACTACTGAGGATACAACTTGCCCCATCTCCTTGAAGGAATTTATTGCCAAAAAAATGAAGGGTCAAAGTATCTTCATGTAAACGGATAGTAATTTTTGGATGTTTTTCGATAACTAATTTTTATTTAGTAGTGTCAAGGAAAATAAAGGAGTATTAAAGATTTCTTAATTCAAGTTCACCAGCAAAGTTATGGAAGTAATATTTAAGATATATAGCTTGATTAAGACCTTCAATATAGAAAATAATGTTATCAAGAAGACTATCTAAAAAGTGTTTGGTAGCTAGTATAGGAGATGCAACAAATTGATTGTAAATGATTTGTCCTTTTATAAAATTTTATGTAGTAATTCATAAACTAAATTCCATTAGGAGGACCTTATGCTTTCTAATTATATCTCTAGGAAGAAAGGCTTGAGATAAAAAGTGATGGAGTATATCAGAATCAATGATAACATAAGTGGTTTGATAAAGCATATAATGTCAAATATTTTCATCAGTAAAATTTATGTCAATGTAATCTTGTTCTAATTTTGTATAAAATTTATCATAGTTGATGAGGCCATGGATGATATAATAGATGGTATATTCCCTTGTGGTATCATCATGTTGGGAAAGCATTACCCCAATGAATATGGATGTGGAAAAAGTATAAAATATTAATGGATCATCATTATAAGGTGTATGAAGAGTGGGTTGGTGAATAAAATTTTCTTTTATATTGTCCAATGTTGTTTGACAAGGGTCCATCCATTCTAGGGCAATAACATTTTTGAGAAGAGAATTAATAGAATAAGTATAGTAAGCCATTTTGGGAATGAATCATATAATTACCCCAAGCTAACCAAGGTAACTACAAATATATGGAATGGAATGAGGGATAGTCATGTTAGTAATATAGTTTATCTTGACAAGATTGACATCAATTCCAAAACTAAGAATCCCAATAGTTTTCTATATGTAACTTCAAAAACAAACTTGTAGGGATTTACTCTAACTCTATATTTAATGAGGCAATCAAAAATGAAAAAAATATTAGAGAGATGAGTCTTTCATGTCTTAGACTTGGCCATGATATCATCCACATAGGTTTATATGATCTTATGGATAAGATCATGAAAAATGTGGGTCATCCCAAGTTTATAGGTAGCTCTAAAATTTTTTAGGATTCAAGGAATGTAACAATAAGTGCTCAATTATGTTTTGAAATTTGCCTTATGCTGGTCTTGGGGGGCAATGGGAATTTTACTATAATTTGAGAAATCATCTATAAGGCACAAAATTTAGTAATCGATGATTACATCTATAGAAGGTAAATGAAAGTTATATTTGGGACAATCAAGATTAAGATTACAAAAGTCAATGAAAATTTGAATGAACATGATGACTTTCTTTCAAATAGGGATAATGTTGGAGACCCATTCTGAATATTCCACAAGATTGATAAACATAACGTCAAGAAGTTTAATGATTTATTTATTGCATAAGCTAGATAATTGTTGTGGAAAATTCTATTTCTTTTGTCACATAGGGTTAGCATTGGGATTGGTGATGATATTGTATAACACAATGTTAGGGTCAATATCAAACATGTCATTATAGGACAAAGAAAAATTAGTATGATATTTGTTGAATAATAAGCTAAAGTTATCGTGTTCAGTTGGTGTGAGTTCAAGAGAGACTATAATTGGTTAAGGGAATTATGGGGTACCATATATAATTTGAGTAGTTTCTTTGATAAGCATACTATTTCCATCTTTGAAATGATATGGTACATTAGGTAAAAATGAAATAGGATTATTTTTAGGATCAAAGCTAGTAATGAAGTTGTTGAAATAAGGGTCTTTGTTCTTAAAATTTTCAAGTTTGTGATGTTGCGGAGGTAGCTGAAGTTCTCAGTCATGAAATAATTCAAGGATGTCTTAATCACTAGTCAAGGTGGGAAGAGGACCATAATAATTAACATATACTTTGAGATTGATAATTTGATTACCATGGTAGTCATATTTAGAGTTTATTTGATGTACATATATGGCCTTGTCATTTAATGTAATATCATGAGTAGGTTGAGAAAATATTATTGGTTCGTCATTAGCATCATTGATAGGTGAAGAATTAGATGTAATGATTGGGTATGAAGGTGATATAGAAGATGTATGAGTTCATGGAGGTTTGGAATGTGAGATTTGTTTGACCATTCAGGGAGTATCAAGGAGTGGAGAATTAGTAAGAGGTATGTGACATTGAAGTGCTAACTCAAATTGAATGGAAATGGTCTTTGTCAAGATTGAAAGCATGCATTTGGTCTACATTTTTCTATTAATGTTGAATATTTAAATATCATGATTGAGCTTGGGACATGATTTAATTATCATCATTGGTTGAAGAAATTGTACATGTTTGAGATTCAAAAGGAATTTTGAAAGGGGAAATACCTAGATCACTAAATTTTTATGGATACATTATTAAAAGATATTGAAATAATTTGGCCACTCCATAAGCATTGAATTTGAAAGCATCTTCTATGTAAGATGTTTTATAAGCATTGCATGGAGGGGAAGAATCAGTGATCTCATCAATGAGAGGGATTGTGTGATCAAGCAGATAATAAAGGAGGAAGTTACTCTAATATGTAAGGAAGTGGTTTATTAGTGTTGTAAATATGTTTCAAGTCATTAGGTTCATCATCATCTAAATAAAAAAGAGTGACATGTAAATCTATATGTATGTTAACAAATTTAGGTAAGGGAAAATTATTGATTATTGGAATGGTAGGAATGTGATATTGGGATATTGGATTTGGTTGTTGAATACTCCAAGGGTTGGGATTGGTTTCATATTTATACCTTTTACCATTATGAAGGAAAATGATACATTGGCTACCAAAAGAGGCTATATATATCATTTTATGAGTCCATGGTCACCCTAGGAGTATGTTTTAATATAAGGGTAAATTGAGTATAATAAGCCTAGTTTGAATAGTTTTACGTCTAATAGTAATAAGGAGATAAACAAAAATAAGTGAATTTTGATTAGTTTTGTCAAATACATGGCATGTTAGGTAGATTTAATTGACATAATATTTATTATATCCATGTTGGTGGATGAGAGAAAATAATGTGGACCCTTCACCTACTAATAATTTAAAATTTAGGGTGGTAATGATGGCTATTTTAATGAATATGGTAGGATCATTAGTGTAAAATAGTATCACATTGTTAATCATGTATTCTTCAATAAATTCAATGGAAGTTTTTTAATAAGGATAAATGGATTCACTGGTATACATGGTGGTTGGTTGAGGATCATGAGAGGAGGGTTCTTATTCTATAGAAGATGGGTCTTTAATTTCTTTTAATTATTTCATGACGAACTTAAAAATGATAATGGGAGGTAGGAACAAACTCCATAAGAGGAATCTTGCAAGGCATGAAGTTGAGCTCTTCTAATAAGCTCCAATGGATTTCTAAAGAAGAAAAATTATGAGGGTTAGAAGGTAAGGTATATTTTATATGAGTATAAGTGGTTTGTAGTTTAGAAGAAAGAGGTGGTTCTTCATTAGTTGTTGAAGGTAGGTGAGTGGTTGTAGTATCTATGAGGAGTTATTCCTCCAAATATGGTTTCTTAGGTTTAGCGATAGGATATTTGTGAGCCAATTTTTTATGATAATTTACCTTATATACATTAACATATTCAAAATAATTATAATATTGGCCATATTCAACATCAATGGATTAAACATCCTTGTTATGTTGTTGATCATTAGATGTGGAAAAATATTTTTGGTTGTTAGAAGAAGAAACTTTGGGATCTTTTCATTTTTGAGAAGTAGTGTTGTACTCTTGATGATGGACTTGGATTATGGCTTAGTGATTGACGGAATGATCAAGCATATATTAGACAAAAATTTTGGTATTCCTTCTACAAGTTTCATTGGAGTGACCTATGTTGTCATGGAACAAAAAAACTTCATTAGGGTCATACCATTTTGGAGGATTATTGGGACATTTAAATGGTTTATAAGGTGATAATAATTATTTAATTTTATACATAGAAAGGTGTGTGGGAAGAAAAATGATTGTCAATGTTGGTAATTCTATGATTGGTTTGAGAAATATTTCTAGTTATTGCATTGGTAGAGGTTTTAAAAGATCATTTGATGAATTTGTTGCTTGGTTTAAATTTTTTAAATAATAATTCTTAATGTTTGGCTTGTTCAAGAGCTTCATAAACCATTTGAAGGGTTAAATTTTTAACCTTATACTGAAGAGAAGGAGATAAGGTAGTAATAAAGATTTTAAATATAGTATCATCAGCCATATTATGGTCAACCTTGTGGGCTAAAGATTTCCATCATTTGATAAAATCATGAGCTAATTCAGGGGAGATTGCTTAGTCTTGATGAAATGGATAAGGAAAGTTTTGGGAAGATTATCGGGTTGAAACTCTTCAACTATAAGATTGACTAAATCCTCTAGTTTACTTATGGAATGTTGGGGAAGTTAGTTTTACCATTCTAATACATCACTAGTGAACATTATAACTAAAAGTTTAGCTATGGATAAAGCATAAGTTTGGATCCTTTATTTGTAAACACTATTGAATGCCTTGAGAAAATATGTAGGGTCTTTAGTCCCATCATACTTGATAGTTGGAGATATGTTCCCAATATTAATGGAAATAATAAAAAGGGATAAAGGTTCATTTTATATGTGTTTAAGCATCTTATTTTTCTTGATAGGTTGGGGAATGACATTTTTATGGCATATATAAGATGTGGAGGAATAAAGTTTTGATTATTTTGAGGGAAGATAATAAAATTTTAATTACCTATGTTGATCAAATGTTGTTGTGGTTGCATCATTTGGGAGGTGTTTAATGTTTACATTATGTTCATTTATTGCACTATCTATGCAAGAATTTAGGTTGTATCAATTTTTTAGTTGGTGTTTGAAGGAAGAATTAACAAATTGGTATTAGGGGGTGGGTTTTTAGAAGGTGTATTATATGTGGGCTTGTTAGATAGACTTATGTAAATCACTCCCACATTATGATGAGATGCTTAAAAATGGGAATTGTCTTGATAGGTAGAAAAAGGATATAATCCACCTACCTCATCTTGAGGCATGATTTTAACCATGTTTTAATATATATATGAGGGAGGGGAATAAGTACTCCAAGAGTGAGGATTATCTTGGTTGTTAAAGAAAGGAAGAAAAGAACACCACATATAGTGTATAAATGGATTGAGGTTGTCCAAAAATATTTTGATAAAGGATTTCATGATGCTTGATGAGAGAAATAGAAATTAAGAAAAAAAAAGGAGAATTATAGATAGAGTTAGTTAGATAGAGAACAAAGTCAGCCAAATAAAAGATCAAGGCTGGCCATAAAGGAATGGGGTCAGCCAATAGGTACCAAGCAAACTAGGTCAACAAAGTACTACTAAAACATAAGCTAAATGATTACATAGTTCTATGAGTTGACTATGTACTATTGGATAGAGGATAGAATAGATAGATAAGAACACATAATTTTGTAGGTTAACCGTGTAATGCTGATAAGAAGGTGAAATAATTTGTAAGAGAATATACTGAATAAGATGATATTAATTGGAATAATGAATAAAATTGGACAATGATAAATCAACTTTAGGGTAGACAACATATCAATGCATCCAAAAGAATTCTACACAAGACAAGATATATATCACTAAATAATGTATGAAACCCTAAGTTATGTTCCTCAAGTAGAATGGTGGATAACTAGATGTTTAATATATATCTCTTCTTATTTTCTTCTCTCTAAGATGATGAAATGGATGTGTTTATATATATGGATCTAACCCTAATCCATTATAAAAGTTTAGACGACAGAGTCAGCCTTATAGACATTGTATCATTTTTGACAAAAATAAATTATTTCTTACTATAGGTTGACCAGGGGATGACCTTGACCCTAAAAGAGTTTTTTCAATTAGATTACATGGTCTATGAGGATGATAGTGTATCGTAAAATGTGGAAAATGATTTTAGGCTAGGGAAGGGATAATGAAGGCATAAAATGACTAGAGGAGGGTGCAAAAGAGGAGGTAAATATTATGATAATATACTTATTGGATGGTTTTGTAAGTATAATGTGGTAGTATAATGACAAAAATCTTGTGAAGAATCAATGGTTTTCCCACCCCTTTCTTGGTGAACCTAGTAAGGTATGTACTTAGAGATATTGAGACTCGATAGGTTCCTACAAGAGAGAAAGCATCAGTAATTGATAAAATTTGAAAATATTATGTGTATACACTATAGAAACTAACTATAAATAATATAAAACCTAAAAACCCAAGCCCAAAAATTGTGAATAAGTAAATCTTAAAGACATGAATACTAAGTTGATATAAAATATCATATAAACAATCAACTTTAAAAATAAAATCCAAAACTCAAAATCTTTGAAAATGAGACATAAAAGTTCTAGACCAAAAAACATTAAAAAAGATAGAAACCCAAAAAACGTAATACATGATGCTATAAACCTTTAAAACCATAAACCATGAAACCCAAAAACACTAAACTCAATACTCTAAGTATTGAATCCAAAAAACCTGAACATAATACCAATAAAGCACTACTAGTAGATACAAAAATATATTTATCCTATTCAAATATTTTAAAATGAAAATAATTTTATTATTAAATGATATTGATATAATAATATTGTAAATCATTAAAAAATCTATTTAATAATAATTAATATTTCTAGTCATTTGTTATTGATAAAATAATTATGTTGAATATTTGAAAAATAATTTAATAATATTTTTTTTTTTTTACTTTAAAAGTTACATATGATATACATATGCTATATTTTTAAAATGTATGTCAGATGGTGTATATTATTTATACATGTTATTTTTTAACTATGAATTTGACATATATAATTAATTTATTGGATCTATAGGCCAAATTCAAATGAGTATTATTGGTTTAACCATCTCAATAAGACATTAATTTTTTGTAGGGTAAACACCTTTGTTATAATAACTCATATAGTGTGTGTTGGTAAGGATATATTGGTTGAAATGGTTTTCAAGGCATGATTTAAATGTATCCATGGTAAGGTATATTTTATGGGTTGTTTAGGTCATTTTATTATTTGTAATGAAATATGGATGAAACATTCAAATTATAAAAACCCACATTAATCTCTTTTTTTCTTTATGTAGAAGTGTGGAAAACCCACTATTATATAAAATTCAAACTTGGGTATCCATTCTATTGGGCACTAAATTTATTTTTATGATTGGAAATATTTTCATATAAAATTTGAGAGGGTACTGACTTTATCAAATTAATGATAACTTAACCACCTTGTAGGAACATAAAATGAGTGCATGGCCTTATTTTATTTTAATTTATTTCACTCATCTATGTATATCTAATTTCATTCAAATTATAAAATATAGGAACTGTTGTCCGATTCCATCCATCTAAAATTAATCTATTTTTGGATTCATTATCATATATTTTGCTTCAGATCCATTTTAAGTGGGGTACCCCTTATCCAAATCATTGACATTTTGAAATTCACTTTCAATAATAATTTAGATGTGATATAAGTGTGAACCATGTGATACATGCACTTCCCATGATGATTTCATTGATGGAATAATTGGTTAACACCTTTTTAAGAAGAAAATAAATGAAAAGTAAAAGAAAAATGATGAAACTATAAAAACATTCAAAATATAAAAAAACAAAAAATCATGACCTAGACATGACATGATGCTAGGAACACTACTTACATATGTTATCTGTCACATGTTTGGTACATGACACACTCTTTTCATACACATTAATTTCATCAGCATCAATATATGAACACTTTATGGGAGATAAAATTGTACATAGACGCATAGATATTTAAATTTCCTATCCTAAGTAGACATAAAAATGTTGGGGGCATATTGTTCAACATCTCTCTCTCTCTCTCTCTCTCTCTCTCTCTCTCTCTCTCTCTCTCTCTCTCTCTCTCTCTCTCTCTCTCTCTCTCTCTCTCTCTCTCTCTCTCTCTCTCTCTCTCTCTCACACACACACACACACACACACACACACACACACACACACACACATGACCCTCTAACTTGTTGAGATACATAGATTCCTTAAACATGCTTTCTTAATCACTCATATCTTATATAGTGGTACATAGATATGATACTTTCTTATTATGTGATAATGGTATACATTGATAGTTTAGAGTAGTATCCTCTTGAAATATATGCTTAATTGATATTTATACTCTTTATTATATGATAGTCATTGATTGTATATTTTGTTTGGTTGTTGGTCTTGTGTGTGTGAAATTCATTTATATCATTTTTTTAAAACATATTTATGTTCTTTATTTATTTCCCTTGCCATCATTTGTGGTGACAACTTTGTGTCCATTGTATGTGTCCCTTGGATTTATATATGACATTAAGTGTTATTTTGAGATATTTATTCTTGATGTTGTTGAGATTGTGTAATTGTTATATTATTGGGTATCATTATCCTTATCGCGCACCTCCATATTTATTTATGGTGCCATGATATATATGATGCACTTTCTTACTATGTAATATTATTTAATTATTATAATAGTGGCAGTTACCAATGTGTGCATAATGTTACATATATCACTAAAAAAAGTTATATGCATTCAATTGCATATGTTAGATACACCCCTTGATGAAATATACATTACTAAGATGACATATTATTTAAATATTGAAATGATTATATATCTAAACATGATGAAATTAACTTATGTTTTAGATGAGCGACTTTAAGGCTACATGATTCCATTTATTAGGGGCATATTAGTGGGCATGTAATAGATACATAAGCCTACATGAGAATAAAATTTATAATTTGAATAAGAATAAAATATTAGAGGATTTTATAATGGTTTATATATGAGATGGTCTTGCATATGAGACATATATTCACACACCTGTATATATTTTACTAGAATATGTCATGTGTATGAACTCACTTTATAAAAATAAAAGTTGAAATATACATATTTATATACAATTGAGTTCATATTCCATGTTGGTTCACATGATTTACATTAAAAAAAATTATTAGGTTTACAAACACATATGCACTCGATATCTAGGTTCTAATATATAACATATAAATGCATACCATTCTATATCAGTTGCTGTTGATTTTGTGGGGCATGATACTAGTTCATGCATGGATAAAATATTTCATATATTATTTTGAATCAATTTATGTGGATTGATACTTGTCCATGCAAATTTAAATATTTTTATTTATCACTAGTATATTTTTTTATTTGTATACATAATTTAATGGCACCAAGTAGTGAAAAAAACTAAATTTATAGGTTTGTCTTTATTAGTTGATTATTGTTTTCTGAGGTAATAAATTTGAGGTTTAAAAACACTAAAAAAACTTGAAAATAATTGTATAAACCTTAAAATATTGATGATTAAGCTAAAATATAGATCTTGTATTTGAGTTAGAGCAATTGAGGTTCAATAATGCTTAACAGTCTGGGCACAACTCCTTATACATGATGGTCAGGTAATTTATTTTTCTAACCCATGGGATTGCATAGTTATACAAAATTCAGGTTTTTATCACTCTATATTATCTAATGGATAAAAAAAAGGAACATTATCTGATACTTCTCCAAGGAATAATCAATTTAAATAAGTTACAAGGAAACATAATTTTACCCACATTTATGTATACTCCTTACTTTATATTAAGGTTTTTTTTTTTTTTTTTTCCAAATTTAATGTATAATTTAGATTTAAATTTCATTTTATTGGAATTGAATAATATATTTTTCGTTATAATTTTTAATAGATTATATTAAAAATTTGGATCCTTCTCCCAAAGACAAAGTGTGTAGTCCACATTCATGTACATATTTATCCTTTTACTATAGTACTTGTATTATATTTTAATACTAGACTAAAATGGAGAAGTATTAGATATTAATATCTAGTATTATAGACTTTGAAATGTAACTTTTTGACCAACCTTCATCATGCATGAATTGTGTGTAATTGTGTGACTCCAACTCGCCAATCTTACACACATGCATGTTATCTATGTGTTTATCCTTCCAAGCTATTTTCATTCACTTATAGAATAATAATTTTTTTTTCCAAACTAGTTATTTATCGTACATAGATATATCTAGATCATGAGATTAGCAATTCTTTCTTCTAGATGGAGACATCCAATTCAAAACATGTTGCCTAGATGATTTTGTCCAAATCTAATGATTTTATCTCATACCAAGTAATGATAAATTTTCAAAATAAAATCATTCCTCTGGATTGGACATTTTCATAGTGTGTCAACCATGTGATGAATAAATGAATTGGAATCATATAAATAAAAAATCAGTTTAGCATATAGATGCATAATATTTTATATAAGTTGGTGTCAATTTAGTCAGTCATGATATTCGGTAATGTAAACATGCAATATTTTAGATATTAGTTTGCACTAGTTTAGGTTTCATGATATATGCACATTCATATATTTTTACTTATCACTAGTTTAATTATTTATTTTAAAATACTATTTAATTTTATTGAGTAGTGAACAACCTTAAATCTACAATTCCAACTGTAGTGGTTGATTCTTATTTTTTGAGGTAATTCGGTTATGTTTAAAGAACACTAAACAATGTTGGAATTTATCATAGTGACATTACTATATTGAGGCTCAAGATCAAGTATAATTTTTTTTAATTAGATCAGTGGAAATTAAATAATGCTCAATAACTAGATAATTACTCCTTAGACATGAGGTTTTGGGAATTTATTATCCCAACCCATGGGCATGCATAGTTAGAAAAAATCAGGATTTAGTCACACTAGATTCTCTAATAGTTTAAAATAAGGAATCATTCTCTATTGCTTAAATAAGGAAGTGTCAATTCTAATGAGTGATAAGGTAACATAGTTTCACCTACATATAGGTATACTCAATTTATATTTATAAAATATTATGTAAAGTATACTTTAGAATTTAAATTTCATTCTATCAACATTTAGTTTTATATTTTCACTCCATTTTTACTTGATCAACTTTAAAATTTAGTTACTTCTCCCTAAGACCAAGTGTGTTGTCAACATTCAAGTACCTATTTATCCTTTTATTCTAGTCCTTTTATTAAATTTTAGATACTAATATAAAATATTTGACATTTAGAAATGTCAATTTTGATCTACTTTCACCATATACAACTCATGAACAAATGTATGAATCTAATTGCGCCTTCTCTCACACTTGTATGTTATCTATAGGTCTATCCCTTTCAAGGTTTTATCAGTCAGCTATAGTAAATAAATAGTCTATGCCAAACTAGGTATTTATATTACTTAAACATCTTCAGATGATCATATTAGTCATTTTGTCTCTAAGATGGAAACCTCAAATTATGAACATATTATCTAGATAATTTTGTCTAAATGTGATTGTTATGTCTCCCATAAATCCATAACCAATTTTCAAAATCAACTCATTCCTATGGGTTGGCTCTTTTTAATAACATTTTGGTGGTCTATTAAATTACTAAATTAGATGCATATAATTATCCAATTGGTTTTTGAATTGTGACACATCAGTTAAGAATTATTTAGCTTAAATTTTATATCAAATTACAAGTTCCTTTACTTCTCTTGGGAAGTTAAATAGCTAGTGGAGTTTAAACTCTTCACCCTTGAAATTGGTCTCCCATATTTGACAAAGTTAAGAAGAAAAACATGAGCTCAAGATTGCTCATTTTTTCTATTATTTAGTCTTGGAAGGCCTTCCACTAGAAGAGTTATTGCACTATATTGTGTATTCTAATCCTAACTACCTCAAATGTGTTAGGTTGTAGACTTTTAAGCACTTATTTATTACCTTCCCATATGTATGTGGGGCTTGGAAATGGATTCATAATATTTTAAAACCTTATGACTTAGATCCTATTAATTGAAATATTTATTTTTTTGGAGACTATGTTGAGTAGCTAATATGCATTGCTCTTACTTGGAATTTTTTTAAAGCTTCTATTTTTTCAACATTAGATAGCTATGAATTGTTATATCTTAAGTAATGAGATTATTTGACAGTAATTTTTGACCAGTAACGTGTTTATGTACTCAACTATGCATTCCTTCAGCTTCAAGCATAGGTTAAGGAAGTTGACTTGAAACATTATCATGTACAAGAGTTTTTCAATGGTTGGGGTAGTTCTGTTTATACTATGAGTAGGGTTCCTCCTAATATCCTTTTATAGGGTTCTTATCCTCTAGCACCAAGATGGTGTTGAATCTAGTCATAGAACCTTTTCCACCCCTCAGGTTCTTAGCATGAAGGTTAGAGTTTGCAGCCACATGGTAAGTTAATGATTGGATTGTTGCGTTGGATCTTCACTACTCATGAATGCATGGATATTGTGATGCTCATTCCTCTACTACCTAGCTGGGGATTGTTTGTGCCTCTAGTTGTGCAATATAATACTCTGGATTGTATGGTGGTGCTAAATCTAATATAGGGGGAACACTCTTCTCGAATAATCATCCATGCAAAGGATTGTTTGCCATGTTCTTAATTTGGTGTTGGTTTTTGTGCTTAATTTTATTACTATTATCCATATGTTTTGAGGCTTTCGATTCAATCCTAATTTTTTTCCTATTGTCATTTATTTTAGTTCGTGAATACTAATTGACCAGTGTTTTATTTTAAATCATCTTGTGCTTCTATCTCTATATTTTTATTAATAGATATGACAATATATTTTCAAAATAATAATTTGTGTCTCCTTTTTCGTAAAACTCTATTAACAATAACTATGCTTACACACCATTATAACATATAAATTATATTAAAGATTTTTTATGTTAAAAGTAACTATGCTTACATGTATTCTAGAATGTATAATCGAAATCTCTGTTTATAAATTTTAAATTTAAATTTTATATCATAGAAATAACCAATACATGAACATACTTTTGAAGAGTTTTCATGTAAATAACCAACATAACCTCTCACATGTTAAATTTTTGTTCGAACATTTAAGCTCAAACACACATAATAGAGCAATCAACATATAAAGAAATTAATTTCATTGATAAAATGGTTTCACATATCACCGTCTTTTAGGAAAATGCAAAGTGTACACAAGAAGACTAAGATCACATATAGGCCATAGTTGTGTACACGTTATGAAAACAACTTATTGATGCACATATCTCTATCATAAAATATTCTTCAAGTAATACTTGACTACTTGTCCTTATTGTTACTATTCTCACTAACTTCATATATTACTCATATAGCGCGTAGATTTTCAGCTTATATCTCTCTCAATTAAAAACATTCTTCCAGTCATCGTTGTCCTCATCTTGGCGTAATTCTCGCCACGGCCAAGCTGTCTGCCGCTGAGATCTTGTACTAAATTCCGTCAACGTGGAGGTTATTAGCACTATTGTTATTAGGGAAGTCCAGTAGCACATCTATCGAGCTCTATGTGTCATGATTATGATCATCATGTCTTGGGCTAATTCATCACAGCGAGAGTTTCCATTATGGGTGGACTTATTGTTTTTTGTTTGGACTCCGGTCATATCAGCTGATGAAGAATCATGGGATTGAGCCTTTCCAATCCAATTAACAGAATTATCTTGATTGCGAATTAATCCATCTGGTTGATCAACGTTAAGATGATCAGAGCTGCATCGCGAGCATAAGGACGAAACCGGGGTGAAGGTTAACTGGAGGCATGTATCATCAGTCCATGAAAAGACATGCTCCTGATCGTGATCTGCACCGTGTGGGTTCTCACCATTTTTATTGTTATTCCTAGTGTTATTAATGATGGCCTCCTTTCTAACGTTGATCATAAGAAAAAAAATAGATTTAATTTGGCTTCAAGGCTTCAATTTTCCGACTGTGACATGTGCCTGAGGCACATGTATCTCAGTCAGGTTGAAATATTTATACATTTAAGTTAAAATGCCAAACATATCCCGCAAATTCATTAAACAATGAGGATACATGTGAATATTAGTTCAATCTAAATGATATTGTGCGTCTTTTTGCATGCATTTTAAAGAAATGAAATCAATGCTCTACCCAATGACGATACATGTGAATATTAGTTCAATCTAAATGATTTTGTGTATTTTTATGCACGCATTTTAGAGAAATGAAATCAATGCGGTACATATATATTATATACACACCAGCTTATATAGCAGCTTTCTCTGAATTTACACAAGAATCTTATCTTCATTATAGGTCTAGGGCACCTTTTTCAGGCTCTATTTTTCACATCAAAGAGCCCTATCCATTATTCTTTTCCTTCTGTTTTCCCCTTACTACAGCAGTTAAAGAGCCCTATCCATTATTATTCTTTCATAGCTGCAGCATAATGGCACTTACAATTCTATTCAAGTTTGGCATTCCTATGCAGAAAATAATACGGCGGGGCTCCACATGAAGAGCAATTATTAACCTAAGCTTGACGTGGCATTTTGTCAATCACAACCCTAAGCCAGTGAATGAAAGACAAATAAATATCAAGAATGTACATTTATAATTTATTTGCAGATCAATATCCGTGGACCATTACTCGACATAATGTAATATAATATTTTGTGTACGGTGTATATATATTTATCGTTGTGGACCATTAAGTGGTGTCCGTCATCTTAAAACCGTGCGTCCCGAATTTACCAACCTGGTAAATATGATACTGTATATTCACCTGATATGAGGCGTTCACCATGTTACAATTATTGAAAAGCTAATTTTTAAGTGGGGCTTGGTGATTGAACATATTTGTGTGTATTCATAATTAATTTGAATAAAAAAATTATTTAATTATGTTTTTACAATTATTGAACAGTTAATTTTTAAGTGGGGCTTAGTGATTGAACATATTTATTCAAACTAAAAAAATTATGAATACACACAAATATGTTCAGTGATTGAACATATTTGTGTGTATTTATAATTTTTTTAATTTGAATAAAAAATTATTTAATTGAGAGAGAGAGAGAGAGATATGTATTTAAAAAATAAACTAAACTTAAAAATGAAAATAAATTGAAAATTTGGAATATGTGTTTGAATATTTATTTAAGGCGATAAGTTGTAAAAAGAATGTATATATTTATTGATTTTGCTTTGATGGTGTAAGGACCATCAAAAGGGATATGTTTTTTTTGGGTTTAGTGTTTCTATATGTCACTAAAGTTGTTTCAATTGCTTGAGATGTAAATTTACTAAAAAAGGATTCTAACAATTAAAATTTAAATCGTCTATGATGAACATGATAGGGATCAAAATAGGTTTTTATTTGTAATGCAAAAGAGTGTAAATTGGTGTCAAGAGATTTTAACTGAGACTAATCAAAGAGTCAAATACAATCCATAATTATATTCCCATAGTGAGTCAAAAGAGAAAATATTTGAGTTTCACGAGAAGGTAAAGGAATTAACAATGAATATAACAAGCCTCCGAAGATCGAAGCATGTAACAAGTTATGTGTTAGATAAGATCCAAACGAAGTGCTATATTCATTTAAGATTCAAACAAATGTGTAAAAAAAATTGAATTGGGAAACTAGAATGGTACGATGCAAAGTCCAAACTTATGAAGGCTATAAGTTTTAATCCTTAACTTTTTTTTAGCTCTTGTTTATACTAATACGACAATCTCAAAAAAATTAATGTATCCATGACCTACCCTGTCTAGTTAGGGACATTTTTCTAAACTTTTTAGAGGCTATGCATGACCATTTAAGTGTCCAAAAATACATTTTATTTTTTTTTGTATTTTTTTAATCTTTAAACATAGCATATTTTGAAAATAAGATTCTAGTTTTTTTCCTTTACTAGGGTTTCCTCCAAGCATGCCATTGAGTCATCCCTCATTTTTCTCCCTGCCTAGCCTTGTGTCATATTGCAGCCTTAAGTCTCTTGTGGAACTTGCACTTATTACTATTTAGGGTTTTTCACCTTTAGATGAGGATAACCTTTATAATGTCTTCTCCCCATTCTATCCCAATTCTTTTAGCTGTCAAGAATAAAAATGGAGTGATATGTAATGGCCCCTTGCAAGCACTCGAGGAAGTTATTCTCGAAGGTTTACCATGATGTAATGCTTTAGAACCTAATGTTATATTGCATATTCTTGAATATAATTATCTATGTCAGTGGTTGGGGCAATTATGTTTAATAGGATACTTTATTGGGAGAATTCCCTCCAAAAGTATGGTATGATCTTGGGTTCAAAATCACTAAGTAGTTCACAGCATCAATATGGAATGTTTCCATAACATGACCAAGGATTTTTTTCCTCTTTCATTTTTTGACACCTCTCATGTAGGAGGAATCCTCCATAAGTCTGCCACTTAGTATATCATGAACTCACTTATGGTTTGCTCACTTTGGACATGAGACTTTGTGGTCTTAGATCACACTCCATTAAAGTCCCAGTTTGGGTTGAATTTACAAGCCTCTCGCTCCCCTGCTGGCACTTTATTAACTAGATTGCATCTTCCATAGTCCATGCAATTTTTTATGAACAAAGCTGGTTCTACTATGCTAGACCACAAAAAAGGGGTTGTGTAGAAGTAGACCTCTCTAGAGACCTCAAGGAGTTTGTGTACATTCAAGTTGGGGATGTGAGACACTTCTATAAATTCATGTATATCAACTTGCCTAACACTTGCTTTCACTACCAAGTGATAAATTTTAAGATTCAAGATTGCCCCCTTCAGTTGGCTCACAATAATGTGTCTAATTGCTCCTTTTATCTCCCCAATCCCTATCCTGAAGCTAGAAAAAAAATAGTTGAGGACGGATGGACTATGGTAGGGAAGAAGAATAACCACTCCAATGTTATAAACATAGTTTTTGCTCTCAAAGGAGGCAAGCCTTCCTTAAGAAATGGCATAAAGGAGTAGGTTCCTATTGAGAAAGTGCCTCCTCATTATCAAGCCATGAAATTGGTTGAAAAGACCCCAATATTTAACGCCCCTATGGATGCTAGCATTTTTTCCTAAGGTGTCAAGGACTCTATACCCAGTTATTCTAGATTTTTAGACTCATATCAAACCACTCTACCACTTCCTACTCGGAAACATATGCCCAAATGTTCTTGCAACACTCCTCAGAGGAATGACAAGGTAGAGGAAGGAGACTACCAATCTAAATCTACTATGAAGAAGTAATTTGATCATTTTTAAAGTGCCAACAGTGGATACTTTTTATAGAATCAATATGATGCCTTGGAAGGTTTCGATTCGAAGGAAATGTCACTCAATACCTGTCATCTATGAATTAATTTTCATGGAATGTTAGGTGTCTCATAGACCCAAAATGCAAATTTGTTGTGCATAATTTTAAAAGGAAGTTTCTCAAGATGGATATTATTGTCTGTAAAAAGTTAAAGTGGTGGATTTTTTATTGGTGACTGTTAGTAATTCCATATAGAAAGATAATATCATTCTTCATAGAAATCATAGGGTAGGATGTGGAGGGGTGATCACATTCATTTCTCCAAGGTGGTGATCGTACCTAGTGTAATCTAGTGTGCACCCCACTAAACAGTTAGTATGAACTCTTTTCAGCATTAAAAGCCACTCTTTTGGATTTATTAATATTTATGCCTTCAATGATGCCTTGGAGCATACCCATTTATGGTGGTAGATAGTGAACAATCTCCCTAATTCTAAATGGGTATTATGTGGTGACCTTAATATGGTGGAATCTCCCAAGGACAAAGTGGGCTGCTTAATTATGAGGTGGATAGTTGGTGGATGGGAGGTGTGGTTTTACATGTGCACTAAATGGAGCCTTTATGACTCTAATTTAACCTATCAACCTATAAATTGAGTTTGGTATACCTAGAGTAATTTTAAGGAAGGCCCCACTCGAGTTTCAAAGAATTTAGATACGGTATTGATGTCCACCCAATCCTACTTCTCCTTTGATAATGGCTTTTCCCTCTGTTATAGGTTCCACAAGATTTTTGGCTTTTTGAGCACTACCCTATTTTATTTAGAATCACATGGTAGTTAATGAAATTCAAATTCCACTAAACGCAATTCTTCTTTAAAACCTCTTTGCTCAAATATGGGTCCATAATAGGGCATATTTTTAATTTTTTTGATTTATATCCATGTCCTTCCTATAAATTTAGTTGGATTATTTAGTGGGATGACTCTATTAGAAGGACCTCTCACTTTCTATGAATTTATGGCTACCAACATGCTAAAAATTTTAGACATTCCTAGTTTGCTACTTCTTTAGAGCCAAGTCATTTTGCTTTAGCCTTGGAAAAGGATCCATTGAATGGGATATTTTAGGTTAGAGTTACCTCCTTATGTCATTGCATTTATATTTTTGATAACTATAATACCTATGGATCCCAAGTCAAAGCTAGGATTCACTGGCTTAAGATTGGGGATAATGTTCAAAATGAGTACTTTCAAATGTTATGAGCCAAGAAGTTGAAACAACAAATTCAATTCATCTCCAAGGATAATAACAATCTCACAAATTCTTTGAATATTTTTCAAGCCTTTATTTACCATTATCAGTAAGTGTTAAAATTTCAATCCCCCTCGACTGAGGTTGAAATTTCCCTCTAGTAATACCTCACAGTAGTGCCATTCAAATTCACTCCTACCCACTAGGTGGCTTGTAATAGACCCCTCACTTTTGATGACATGCATGAGGTAGTTTCTCACATGGCTAATGATAAAGCTCTTGGCATTGATGGCTTTCCCTAAAAATTCTATAAAACCCTTTCAGATGTTTTAGGCATTGACTTACATAAATTTTATCAAGAAGCATTTCACTCACATTCACTATGTAAAAATATAAATAAAGGGAATATTAAATTCATACCTAAGAAGGGATATCCTAAATTGATCTACAACTAGAGGCCCATAACCCTCCTAAATGTCTCCTATAAGATCATTTCCAAGGATCTAGTAATCTGGATACAGAATATGTTACCTCTGATTGGGAACCTGGAATAAATGGGTTTCATCTGAAGCTATTATATATCAGATAACATCATTATAGTTTCAGAAGGGATAGAGTAAGCTAGAAAATCTAAGCACCAAGCTTTGTTGATTAAAATTAACTTTAGAAAATCTTCTTACTGCATTGAATGGCCATTCATTTTAGCCATACTTCAAGCTCTAGGCTTCAGGCCCATCTTCATCCAAATGATCTAAATGTTTTTTGTAGATGCCTTAGCTTTCCTCTCCATTAATGGGGTCACCTTTGAGTAATTTATCCTATTTCACTCCATTTGATAAGGGTGATCATTGGCTCCCACCTTTTATGTTCTTATAGTTAAGGGTTTTGGATATCTTCTTAGCAATGCCTGAGCTAGGGGCCTTATTAACAAAATTTATCTCCCTCCATATGTCTTGAATCCTAAGAAACATATGCAAATCCTTAATGGTCACTTTTAAAATCACTACTTCTTGACCCTCATTGAGGAGGAATCCAATGTGGACAATACCTTACAGTATCTCAACAAATTTTACTTGGTCTCTAGCTCCAGCATCTAATGGCAAAAAACTCATTGCTACAGATAATCTTACCTCCCTTCACTAGCGTGGGTTGTTAAATTTGTTTGGAAGTGGATCCAACATGATGAAATTTTTAAATTTCTTGGCATCCCCTTTGCTTTTGATGCTTCACCACCTCTGTTTTGGAAATATATTCTTGATAAAGTTTCTAAGAAGCTAGATAATTGGGTGACCAAGTCTCTTTCACTAACAACATAATTTTAATTATTCTTAAATATTGTTGTGAGAACCCATGTGTACTACTCATTATGTTGGTACCTTCTAATAAATCATATCATAAGTTGGACAAATTTCTTAGAGATTTCCTTTGAGCCACTTCCCCCCAAGGTAAATGATTTCATAGGGTGGCTTGGGAATATTTTTTCCTCACAGATGATGCCAGAGGGATGGGACACATTGACATAGCTCAACAAGGAACTACCTTATGTGTCAAATGGATTGTGTGGGCCACTAAGGGATAATAAGCTTGGAAGGTGTTTTTAGACACTATATCACCTCAGGCTTACCTAAGGGTAGGAAAGCTTGAAAAGGGCTCAGCTTCCCCCATTTGATTTTCATTTAGTATCCCATCAAAATCATAGGATCATTTGTGGATAAAAGCATGTAAAAATCTTGGGAAAATATTAATCCACAGCTTCTCTAGAATGGCTCTAGCTTCTGCAATGGGATATTTGTTAACACCCACTCTCTCTGGTGGTTTCCCATTTTTAATCTCAATGAAATGCCCTTAGAAGAAGTCTTATGGCTCAATGCTCTCAAACTTATTTGTAGGGGAATTAATAGTGTATATTATATCTTTGGTAGGCAAACTCACTCTTAGATACCCTAGGACGAGATGAAATCAAAATTTTGATTAGCTAATGTGGACCAGGAATCCTACTAGGAGATTCTCAATGTCATGTTGCCTTGCATGCTCCATAAAATATTGGTACTCTCCACTTGACCACAGTGGAAGGAATAGAAGTGGTATGTGGAGACCCTCTTTCAAAATTACATTCCTTGACTTGGATATGGATTGCTCATTCCCCATTTGCCCATGGTGGATAAGATAAATGCCCATTGGGGTTGTACTCATCTATTATGGCATGCAGCTTTCACTTCAACACTATCTGAGGGGCTGGTGTGGAGCTCAAACTTGCTCATCTTGCTTATTATATATTTCACCAAGTCATACCCCTTGGTATAATACTCAACCAACAAGTAGTCCACCTACCTACTTGCCATTTCTATTGCCATCTTGAAATTCTTTGTCGTCTTTTTTAGTACTACCCCAAAGCTCAAATGGATAGGACTTGGATCCATGATCTCTTTAATCCTTTCCATCCTTAATTGGTCCTTTGGTAACACATCCACCTTGGAGATAAAACCATGATTCCCTTTAAATATGCAAAAATTTATCATACATTCAAAGTGTAGATTTTTTTTTTGCTTCGGAAATAAATAAATAATTTTGTGTTTAATCATACTGCTATTGATTGTAATGTTTTTGCCTTAAATAATCTCTCTACCATCTCTAATTTTATTTTGAAAATTAAATTTCATGGCAATAAAGTGTCTATGGAGCTTTGGCACCTTGAGGATCTCCTCTAATACTAAGGAGATGCTCCTTATGTAATCATTTAGGTTCCACAATCTTTTCCTACGGATCCCAGATCAGAGAATAAAGTGGCTCTATAACCTCATGATGGGCATCATCACAACCATTTCTAGCATCAATATTAAAGTGTCACATCATACTAATTCATGATCCCTTCTGAGTATCAATGAGGGTGGCAATCACCACCTTCTTCACCTATTGGGAAAGATGGTTGGGATGCTCCTCCTCCTTTCCTATGCCTAGATGCTTGGGGCACTACCGAGAGGTAAATTGGATGTGATGGATAAGTTCTTCAGATTTTGTCTAGAAATTTTTCCCACATGGACATAAGAAGAAGATGATAGGGAAACTACTTAAGATATTAGTTAGGAGACCATTCCAGATGGTAATGACTTGCCTAGCTTGAGCTACGATCTAGATGATATGGATCCACCACCTTTTGACCTTGCTCTTAATGATTAAAGTTCTTTTTTATATCTGAATTATTCCTAGGCTTCACTTAGTTATTTGTGATACTTTTATTTTTGGATCCTAGGCTTCACCTAATATGCCTACATGGTGTGCTCTCATACCACCTATATTTATTTTTATTTGTATATTTCTGTTAATTTAATATATAGATATATTTCATTAAAAAATAATTAGACATTAACTTCAATTAAAATGTGTCCATTTAGTTAACTATAATGTTTAGAAGATATTTGGAATTTTTTAGGTTAATCCAAGCTTACATTCAATAGTTACTAGAAATGGTAGATGAAAAATGGCTAGAAGATGAAGGTTACTAAAAATATCAATTTTATATTTTAATTGCATGGGTTAGTTAGCTTTATATATATTTTTATTTATTTTACTTTTTTAATTATTCAAGTCAGCCTACATTTTCAGTTGAGCTTTAATTAAAGACACTATTGTAATATTTTATTCATGTAAGTGCACAATGTTGGGCAACATAAAGTGGGCTGCCCATGGACAATATTTTCCTAAAATTTCAAAATTATGAATTTCTATAGATAATTTGAGATATCTACACTCCAAGTTTTAAAGTGGTGTAAGGACATGAAATGTATAATTTTGATTCTAGTTTCCAAAATATTATTATTTTTTTAAAAATGGTTAAGTATAACTAGGTCAAACATCTAAATTTTTAATAGGAACTCCTATATGTTTTAATAAATAGAGTAGATAACGGCCATGTGGTGAACCATTCTTTTAGTAGAATTTAATATATTTTTTAAACACTTAAAAGAAAATTAGATGATATCTTATAGTTTGTGACCTATATTTTTTTATATTTTTCCAATGAATACATATTTTTACGATTTTTTCAAGAAAATAGTTCCTTAAAATTGACAAAAAATGTATTTCCATCTATGAAGTGCACCTAACTACCTAAAAAAAATGATGAAATTAGTTTTTTTAATGTGTATTGAATTAGGCTAGTTTATGATCATAAAACATTTTTTTCACTTGGATCAATGAAATACAAATTACATAACTTTGTATAGGAATGTATGTTTTTGGCATGTAGTGGCATAAAAAAGGTATAGTTAGAAACCAACATAGATTAAAACCTAAAATTAATCCAAAAATTATAAAAATAGTATATTTATAAAGAGGAGATCATGTTAGTCATGATGGTATCAAGTTTTTTAATTTTAACATTTAAATTTATAGTGTATTTGGTGATTAAAGTTGAATTTTATTATTTTTATCATAACTCTCAGACTTAGCTATAGATTGATAGGTCCAAGAATTTTTTTTGAGAATCTAAGCCATTCTTAAGCCTAAATTCATGTGTTTTGAATTCAACTTCAAATAACACAATCACATTAATGTATAATATGATCACATTAATAGGTATTGTGATTGCGGTATTATAAAATTAATAACATGATCACATTACTATTTTTATACACACTAAAATAGTTATCATGTAGATAGAGTGAATCTTGAATTGTAGATAATGATGTCACATTATTATAAAATCAATAATGTGATCTCATTCCTATTATTTTGGACATAAAAACATGTGGACATGCACATGAAGCCAACTTTTGCTAGAAAATTATATTTACTACTCTAAGTTTAAATTTATATTATTACATTTGTTTCCTTAAACTTTAAATTTATTTTATTAAATATAATAAATTAGGTTCACTCTACATCTGATAGAGTTGGTCTCACAGTTGCATGCCTTACAATGTGGAAAATAGTTTTTCAAAATCCAATCTGGTTAGTACATATGCATTTTCAGGGTCTAAGTATTAAACTTAGGTATTTTAGTACATAAATTTTGTAATTGATATCCATTTTTGGTAAACATGTAAGCATTTTTAGGTTTATTTTGCCTTCTAAATTGATTCCTTGTATTTATAGGGATCCTAGGTTTGTCAAAATTGATGTTTGAAAACTACTCATTTTGAACTTGATCTAAATTTATGTGATTAGGGTAGTGGAGGTCATATTGATTACCTGCACACATCAGATGACCAATTTTTATTAATTTCACTTGTTTATTAACCCTCCTTCATCCTTTATCACTTTCTACTCATCCATAGTTACCCCTAATCACTCTTTCATTATTCCTCATTATCTCTAGTCATCTCTAATCACTCCCTAATCATCCATAATAACTCTTTTATTGACCTTCATCATCCCTCACCATCCCTCATAATCCCTAATCATTCCCTCCCTATCCTTAATTATCCCTAATAAATCTTTCATCATCCATCATCATCCCTAATTGTTTCCTCATCCCTATTTACTCCTATGTCATCCCTCCTCATCTTTCATAATCCATAATTAATCTTTCCTCATCACTCCATCATTGACCATCACCATCCCTCACCATCTGTAATCTCTCCCTCATCATTTGACATAAGTGTACAGTCTAAATATATATTTTATTCCAATCATATATTGTTTAATCCATTATAATATAAATTAACTCTTTTTTAGGACTTGTTATGTTGTTAATACCAATTTGTGATAGTCAATTTATTATTGAATGAATTGAATGATCTTCCAAATTTATAGTAAAGTAACATAAGTAATAACATAAAATAGAGATGACGAGTGATTAAATAGGGATGATGAAGGATGGTGAGGTTTAATGAAAGAGTAATTAGGGAGGATGAGGGAGTGTTTAGGGATGGTGAGGGTTAATAAGGGAGTGATTATAGGATATGAGGGATGATAAATGATTGATTAGAGATGATGAATTATGATGAAACAATGATTAGGGATGATGATGGATGGTGAGGATCAATCAGTATCTAATTAGGGATAATGAGGGAGTGATTACAAATGATAAGGAATGTTGAGGGTTAATAAAAGAGTCATTAGGAATGATGATGGATGAGGAGGGAGTGATTAAGGATGATGAAGTGATGATTATGGATGATGAGAGAGTGATTAGGAATGATGAGGTATGGTGAGATCTAATGAGTGAGTGATTAGGGATGATGGAGTGATCAAATATAATGACAGATGGTGAAGGTCGATGAGGTAGTGATGAGTGATGATAATGGATGAGGACTAAGTTATTAGGGATGATGAGTTATATTGAGGGTTAATGAGGTAGTAATGAAGGATAATTTGGGAGTGATTAGAGATGACTAGGGATAGTGAGGGTCAGTGAGTGAGTTATTATAGACAATGAATGATGAGAGAGTGATTAGGGTTAATGAGGCATGTATAACAAGTGATCAGGCATGAGGGAGGGATGATGAATAAGTGAAATTAACACAAAGTGGTTTTTTGATATGTGTAGATCATAAATGTGACCTATGTTACCCCAATCACACCACTTTTCATCAATTTCGAAGTGAGTAATTTGAAAATATTAATTTTGACAATCTTATGACACCTATAAATGATAGGAATCAATTCAAAAGGCATAAAAACCTAAAAAATATTAAATGTTTACCGAAAATGGACATCAATTTCAAAAAAAATGTTTTTAAATCCCTAAGTTTCATACTTAGACCATAAAAATTCTTGAGTAATGACTAGATTGGATTTTTAAATTTTTTTTCCACATAGTAAGGTTTCAAATTGTGAGACCAACTCTATTAGATGTAAAGTGACCCTAGTTTATTATATTTAGATGTAAATTAATAAATATAAGATTTAAGATAAAGTTAGCTTCATGTGCATGTCCAAATCCTTTTATGTGAAAAATAACATGAATGCAATTTCATTATTGAATTCATAACAACATGATCACATTATCTATTAACCAAGATTCACTTCATTTACATGTTCACTACTTTAATTTCTGAAACAACTATAACATGATCAAATTAGTGTTTTTTACATTAAAAATATCACATTATCTATTAATTAAATAATGTTATATATTAATGGGATTGTGTTATGGATCAGTAATTTTTAGCTTTAATTTAAATAATACGATCATGTTATGTGAATAACATGATCACATTATGTTAATAATGAAATTACATTATTTAATAAGGTGATAGTGTTATGGAAAATGTCAACGAAATTATCCCCCAACTCCATTTACTTACCCAAGAATCATTCTATATGTTTTATTTCATGAAAATTTTCATTTTTGTCTAGTGTTAATTTTACATAACCTATGCTTTCATCATTTGGTATTGAATCCAGTTTGAAACTTGGGGTAATATCTTTTTAAAAATGCATTATGGTTTTAAAAATATATTTTTAGATAATATTATACGATTGAATAACACATGTTAAATACATGGTGAGATGAAAAAAGAGGAGGAACTGCTCAAATGAATATTCCTATGCAAGATATTGAAAGCTTAGTGGAATAATTAATTGTAATTATCATAAATAAAATACAATGGTGAGAAGAATATGAAACAAAGGAATAAATTAATCATGAACATGAAATTAAACAAGAATTACAATGAAAACAATAACCATTAATTGAAGACAGGATTCTTATAGTTTTAAAATAAGGAATGAACCAATCAGGGTTGATGTTCCAGACTATGGAGGTAGTTTTCTTGCATGAATTGAAGGGTCATGGAATTATTTGTTAGGATCACATACAAAAAGAGAGGTAAATATATGGTTAAAATAAGATCAAAAGATGGAGAATAATATAAGGGATAAATTCATTCATTTGGATTATACGCAAACCGTATACATAAGATTATAAAATATAAGGAAAAATGGTCACAGTATACAAGAATATAAACATGGTTTTTTCAATTTTTCCATACAAATGAAGAATGATGAAGTAGAAGAAGTAATGGTTATAAGGTATGTAAATGTTTTTATTTTTTATTCACGATCAATAGAGCATGCATATAATAATCTTAATGTAGGAGGATTATCAATTATCTTTAAATACGAGAAAAAAAAAGATGGAATTTTACAAGATAATTTGGACCAAGAAGAGATAATCCCCTCTAGTAAGGGAATGAGGTGGGTTTAATCACACTATATAATAATCATAATGTTGTTCATAAAGGAAAAATAATAGTAGATAAGGATTCCCATATCAATAAAAAGGAAGAGGATTTCAAAGAGGATGAAGCTATGGTGGTGTTAGAGGGTGGTTTCCAAATCAACATAGGTCTTATGTTTCTTATAGATGTGGAGAATAAGTTCACAAGGTATTTGAGTGTTTACACTATAAATTACAAGAAATTAGGCAAGTGGATCATCTAAATGTGAATTAGTTGAGGTTGATACAAATGAGAAAAATATTGAAGCAGAATGGCATATATTCGATAAAATATCATGATGAAGAGAACAAATTATTCCAAAGAATGAATAGGTGAAAAATAAGGAAGGTGGTGATCCATGGTTGCAAATAAATATTTTTCAAAAAGGGTTTAATTTAGGAGGTAAGATATGTAAAGTAATTATATATGGTGTTAGTTTTGAAAATTTAGTTTCTAAGGACATTATTCATAAACTAGGTTTGTAATACGAAAATCATCTTTACCCTTATCAAATTTCATGGTTTAATAAAGGGAATGAATTCATAGTAAATAAAAGGTGATAAATCAAGTTCTATATAAGAAAAACATACAAGTATAAAATATGGCTTGATTTTATACCAATGCATGTATGTCATGTGTTATTAGGAAGGCCATGGTAGTTTGATAGAAAAGTAATTCATGATGGACCAAAGAACACATATACATTTTGGAACGGTACTACAAAGGTGATTTTATTAGCTCCTAAAGAAGAAGGACAAGATAAAAACATAATATCAACAAAATAATTTATCAAAGACATGAAGATGACATGTTGATCTTTTGCATTATTAGAAAATAAATAAGATACAAAATTGGATCAAACACCAATAGAAGCATCATAAGTATTGAAAGAATATGTAGATGTTATACATGATGAATTACCAGATGGTTTACCATAAAAGAAATATATTTAACATCATATTGATTTGATTATAGTATTATCTCAAAATTTTGATAAGTTTCGTCAATGATATCATTTGATGTCAATAATGTCAAGGTGCATCTGATGAAGATGCATGGTATGATCTTGTGTGGCTGATGAGAGAAGGAATACATATGATAATAGATAAATGTAAGTAAACCTAATTTATCTATATTCAGAGATAATTTAAATTCAACTTAATGATTTTATTGAGTTTGAGGTCAAGATTCAAGTCAAGTAAAGCATGTTTGAGTACTAGTTTTTTAGGACAAGGTATCTTGAGAATCCTAGTCTAGACTTTGTGAGAATGTCTACATAGTGAAACATGGTAAATTAAGCAAGAATAATATTATTATAGGTGGTTTGAAACTATGTGATTATGAAATATAAGTTTATACACCTTCATATTATTTCAATATCATTTTTCAAGCTTCAAGTGCTTGAGATGCCTAGTCATTGTGCTAGTCATAGCTTGTAAATTCCTAGTGAGAAAGTTTTGTTGGAAATATTGTCATTGATGTCAAAGGTATAGAATTATTGGTGATAAAGGCCCCATTGCATTTAATGTTGTTTGTAATAAATATATCTTGGCTAGTATGAGTTAATATTTATTTAATATTAACAAATATATTTTTGGTTGCATATAAGACAAAAGAAGGGCCCATGGAGAAATCAAAGAGCCATGGGATAAAGACAAAAGAAGGATGGGACACATTTTCCCATGAAGAGTCATCTTTGGGAATACCAAGAGTCACGAAGTGAATACAAGAGAGTAAGGGCACAATTTCTCATGAAGGGACACTTTAAGGAATACGAAAAGTCACCAAGATGAGGACAAAAGATGGAAGGACGTTTTTGGTCATGGAGGGTCACCACATGACTTTTGAAAGGCTTGAATATGAAGGATCATACAAGTTTTGCACCATTTTCCATGAGGATTGAAGGGTCACAAAGGGAGAAGGCCAAAGGTCATTTAGAAAGCTATAAATAAAGGCTTGAGAAGCCATTTGTAAATATGAGAGATACAGGTTGATTTGATATTGTAATATCTAGCTTAGAAGAGCAATTGTGAGAGATGAATATGATTTGTATTTGTTATATCTAGCTTAGAAGATCAAAAGTGAGAGAGAGAAAAGATATGTTGTATTCATCTATCATTTGTTGAGATAGCAACATTGAGAGATAGGTGTGTGGTATACACAAAGGGGTTGGTGCTCCCATGGGTTGGTGCTCACAAATAATAGCTAGGTTGGTGCTCGGCAAAGAGGTGTGGTGCTCCTGTGGGTTGGTGCTCATGAATAGTAGCTGGGTTGGTGCTCGGTAAAGGGGTACAGTTTTCCTGCAAGCTTGGATTACAAATATTATTTGGGTTTGTGCTCATTCATATACTTAAGATTGTTCTCCGTGGTTTTTCGCACGTTGGGTTTCCACGTTATATCTAGTGTCTCTCTCTATCTTGTGTGCTGTTTATTATTTGAGTTTTATTTCATATCTTAAATTTTTAATTAAGTGGAATTTGGTTAAAGGAAATTTTTGTAAGATATATGATATACTGATTCACCCCTCTTAGTATTTTTGGTGCTTAACAATTGGTATTAGAGCAAATTCCTTCAGAAAGGGTTTAACAGCTTGAAAGTAGATCAAAGAAAAGCATAAGATAGCCAAGCAGCTAAAGAAGGAGAATTAAGAGTTAAAATCTATGGTTGAGGATCTTAAGGAAAAGTTGTGTATCTTGGATTATAAGTTGGCTATAGAAGTAAAAGAAAATAAGATATTTATTCAGGATCTTAAGAATCAGTTAGAGGTTGTAAATTCAATTTTAACATCAAAAGAAGAAGAGTGTAATCAGTTGAAGGTTGAGTTAGGTTATTTAAAGGATAATCATGAGAAGCTTATAATCAAGGTTGAGAAAGATCATAAAATATTGGTCCAAGGGAATAAGGATGTGGGTTTTGAAGGAAAATTAAAGAAGTCGATCAGGCAGCCCAATGCTTTTATGTTTTCAAATTCTTTTCATGGCCATTATTTTTTTTGTCATCATGTTGGTCATAAGGAAAGAGACAGTATGAGGAGAAGCAATCAGTCAAAGGGAGATCTTAGTCACATTAAAGAAAAATCTATGAGAAATATTGTTTGCTTTTGTTGTCATAAGGTTGGACATATTGCTAAATTATGTCCAAAACAAGTAAAGAGATCTTCAATGTATGTCAAAGGTTATAGAGCCCCTAAAAGATATGAGAAGAGTCAAATTAAGGTTTGGATACCTAAAATAGTAAAGGTTGATCAGGTTGAGTTTAAGAGTGAAAATGAATTACTTGCTATAGTAGATAAAGAATCAGATAAGAAGGATTGTGCAGAATCTCTTGTTACATTTGAGCATGAGCTTTGTCAAGATAAGATAGTTGCAAAATTTGACAAGATGAAAAACATCATAAATGATAAGTTTAGTAGATCAAAAAGGTTAGACATGTTTAAATGAATTCTAAAATAAAAACACAAGAGGATCAAGGAAGAAATAGAGGAGATGTGGGAATCTCCTGAGATTTGTTTCTAGAACCCTTTTGTATGGGGTGTCTCTTCTAGGCTTCAAGGGGACATTTTTAAGAAAAATTGAAGCATGTCGATGCTATTGGGTCTTGGCTATGTTGCATTACAAGAAGAAGGAAAAGAATACTCATGTAGATTTAATGAAGAAGGATCAGAGTTTCGAAGCTCCATTCATCAAGAAGAAGGTTCAGACATGTTCATGGCAGAAGAAACAACTTGAAGATTCTATGTTGGTGCAAACACCTTTGCATGCAAGAAATTAAGATGAGCCATGGTTCACTGATAGCTGATGTTCAAGGCATATGATAGGAGATAAGAGTAAAGAATATCAATGGTGGCATAGTGAAATTTGAAGATAAAACCACTACCAGGATAGTCGAAAAAGGCATTTTAAGTTTGGATATTAGTAGAACCAAAGCTAATAATGTTTTGTAAGCATAATCTAGTGAGTGTAAGTCAAATATGTGATCAAGGATACACCTTAAAGTTTCATGCAAAAGGTTGTGAGGTTAGAAGAAAATATTCAAGTGAGTTGATTGCAGATTCTCAAACGACAGGTAAAGATTTATATGCATTATTAGATATCTTCTCAAAGGCACAATCAAAGGACACATTCAAAGATCTACAAGAGGACTTTAGAGGAATTTATTTTACTTCTTACCATTGATGTTTAGCATCAGCTGAGGGGGAGCTAAGTGTTAGCTCCAAGTAGGCCCTTTGCCATTGATGTCAATGGGGGAGAATAATAGGTACAAGTATAGGTGCAGAAATAGGTACAGGTTGCTATAGTAAGGGGGAGTTACTGTATGTTTTCAGATGATAGTATGTGCAGGTGATAGAATGTGGCAGTTTCAAGATTGAGGTTGCCATTAATGACAAAGGGGGAGATTGTTGGAAATATTGTCATTGATGTCAAAGGTCTAGCATTATTGGTGATAAGGGCCCCATTGCACTTAATGTTGTTTGTAATAAATATATCTTAGCTAATATGAGGTAATATTTATTTAATATTAATGAATATATTTTTGGTTGCATATGAGACAAAATAAGGGCCCATTGAGAAGTCGAAGAGCCACGGGGTAAAGACAAAAGAAGGATGGGATACATTTTCCTATGAATAGTCATCTTGGGGAATACCAAGAATCACCAAGTGAAGAAAAAAGTGTAAGAGCACAATTTCTCATGAAGGGACACTTTAAGGATTACAAAAAGTCACCAAGATGAGGACAAAAGATGGAAGGACATTTTTGGTCATGAAGGGTCACCACATGACTTTTCAAAGGCTTGAATATGAAGGGTCATACACATTTGGTGCCATTTTCCATGAGGATTGAAGGGTCACATAGGGGGAAGGCCAAAGGTCATTTGGAAAGCTATAAATAAAGTCTTGAGAAGCCATTTGTAAATATGAGAGATAGAGGTTGATTTGATATTATAATATCTAGCTTAGAAGAGCAATTATGAGAGATGAATATGATTTGTATTTGTTATATCTAGCTTAGAAGAGCAAAAGTTAAAGAGAGGAAAGAGATGTTGTATTGATCTATCATTTGTTGAGATAGCAACATTGAGAGATAGGTCTGTGGTATACACAATGGGGTTGGTGCTCCTATTGGTTGGTGCTCACAAATTGTTGCTGGGTTGGTGCTCGGTAAAGGGGTTGGTGCTCCTATGGGTTAGTGCTCATAAATATTAGCTAGGTTGGTGATCCTATGGGTTGGTGCTCATGAATAGTAGCTGGGTTGGTGCTTGACAAAGGGTTATGGTGCTCCTGCAAGCTTGGCTTGTGAATATTGTTTGGGTTTGTGCTCACTCATATACTTGAGATTGTTCTCTATGGTTTTTCCCACATTGGGTTTCCACATTATATCTGGTGTCTCTCTATATCTTTTGTGGTGTTTATTGTTCAAGTTTTATTGCATATCTTGAATGTTTTATTAATTTTAATTTGGTTAAAGGAAAGTTTTATAAGATATATGATATATTGATTTACCCCCCCTCTTAGTATATCCCGTGCTTAATAAGTTTAATTATGGTAGCTTGGTGAGATGGATGCCTAGAGGCATAATAGGTTGTATAAGTTTTTATAATAATGAATATTAGGCATTGGATCACTTATGATATTTTCAAGGTGAGATTATATAGGTAAGACCTTAATTTTAAGTCTATAACTAGATTAGTTCTAGACCCTACCTAACCTAATTAGGTGTTATGAGTTTTCATCAAGGCCTATAAATGATATAAAGTAGTGTTTGATAATTATATAGGTTGAATGAGTTTATATATAGGTGTTTAGATATTTTATAGTGATTATAATGTTAGTTTTGAGGCCTAATATGACTTGCACATCAAGGCCAAGAGAGCAAAGAGAGAGAGAGAGAGAGAATGGCCTAATGGGGTATTAAGATTAGTTTCAAAGGTAAGTTTGATTATTTTATAATGTAAATTTTTTTTATATGATGTTTTAAACATGTTCACAAAGTTTGAGGTCATTTTTTGCAACATAAGACATGAAAAGTGGTTTTGAAGTATCTCATGTGCATAGAATAAAGGGTTCTCAACTTGAGAAGAATTTTCAAGTGTTCATTGGCATGTTTAACATCTAAATTCAAACCTATGATATTAAGGATATATTTTTAAGGGTCATATATAATATCTTCAAATATTAATTTTGAAAATGAGGGGGGATACTTTATGAACAATCATTAACACCACAAATAGTGTTAACCCTCTCTAAAACCAAAATAGTGACATGATGTGGAAGAGCATATTATGAAGTGATAAAAATGAATTGGTATGGATATTTTAGTGATTATAGGTTGTATTAAACTCTCTCAAGAACCTTTAGGTGTGACTAGTTTGTCAGGTTAGTGAGTGGACCATGCATGAAAGGCATTGTTTTTTGGAGATTTATTATAGAAATCAGATTTGACCAAGTAAAAGTTAATAAATGGATCAAGGACAAAGGTTGATACTTTTATTTTATTTACGTGGTGATTTAAAATTAGGTTTTATCACTCTAGTATGTTAAATTGGTCATCCAAGTTGACCAGTCATTAACAAACAAAATGGTGCAAATAAGGAGAAAACTAGGTAGAAGTGAGAAGGTGATTACGAATGTGTTATCATCAATTAGGGATGAATACAAGTAAATGGAAATTTTTTTAAAGAATTTTTAAACGTTTTAATTTTTAATATAAGTTTTTTATGTCGATTAATATGATAAATTCTTTTTCATAAATTGACCTGTCTAGTGCAGATGAGACAATGAAGGAGTAAGGTTATGACATTGGTCTGCAAGACCAATATTTTGATTTTAACTTTTGATATTTATATCTAATAATTGTATAATTATCTCATAAGATCATAAAAATTAATTTGAAGTCTATGAACATGGTCATACATGTTTTAATGGTCATTTTCACCATTATTATGCTTTAAGGTAAACTATCAGTTCTGGGTAAGCAAGTTACAGTGCTGAGTTTGAAGCTCTATGATCAAAGTTAAAGCATATAATGTAAATTATTTTAATAATTGGGAATTTTTTTCCTATAAAATATTTTTATAATATTTTTTACTAAGTGAAAGTAGTGAAAATATTGAAGCCAAAATGGTTTGTCTGACAGAGTAAGGTATATGAGAGAGAAGGTCAACAAATTGGTCTGCATGAACAATAATTGACATTAGAGATTATGATATTTTTGTTGGATTTTTTTAAAAGTATGTTTTAATATAATATTATTGCATTATAAGTCCTTGAGTGTGTTCCTTGAGGTGTCATAAGTTCAAGTTTCCATGACTATGTTTTGAGGCTAGTTGGTAGCTCTGAGTGAGCTATCTGTAGAGAAGGGTTTGAGTCTTTTTGCCCTATGTTTTTAAATATAAGTAATATTTTAATGAACCCAATTTAATGTATATTGTGTATATGTTATCTTTTTCCATGACATTTTAGAAAAAATATTAGGATTCAATTGTTCAAGATAAACTTTTTGGGTATGCATAGGCGTAATTGTGAACAATGATAATGGTATGCTTCAAATGGTGATTGGAGATAAAAATTGGCATGGGCCTAAGATGTTAATTATATGTGTCTATTTTATTTTAATATAATGTGTTCCTACTATTTTATTTATATGAATTTGTTCTAATGAAGGTAATGTGTAAAGTATTCTAAGTAGACCTAATGAGATTAGGTCTCCATGAGACCTAAAGATAAGATAAGGCCTAATTAAGTTAGATTATACCTAGAGGGAATAAAATCACATGTTATTAATGTTTATGACATATCATAATATTTATTCCATGTTAGACATATGAGCTTAATGGTGTTTGGTTGACCAAGAAGGGTAAGAACAAGAGACTTGTATAAATATAAGGGAGTTTTAAGTCTATATGTGTGTGGTGTCTTGAGGTGAATAAACTAATATACGAGTGAGTAAAATGAGGTATTATATATAATAATAAGATTTTTTATTATTATTAATGAAAATTTTATAGAGGTTATATGTATTATAATTAAGGTCATATGACTTAATTAAGTAATGAAGAGTACTAGTCGAGTAGAGAAACTTAGATAGTAGCTTGAGAAGGATAGAAGAGAAAGAAGAGAAAGGGAAGGAGATAATCATATGTTTTATGAGAAACAATTTTTTCTAAAGGTGAACAAGGTCTTTGGTGACTGATTTGCTACTAGATCATCTAGGGGGTTGGTGCATCCTTGTAAGTTGGTGCTTGTTGAAAGCCTAGATGAGTAGGTGTTTAACTCGTTAAGGTTAGTTCTCCATGTGAAGTGGATACTTCACTAAAATTGGTGTTTATCTTATAGGACTCTATTCCATTTTTTTATATCATTTTATTTTATTCCCCTTGAGATTTTTCCATATATGCGATGTGTTCATATGTTTCATGCTTATGTGAATGGGTGTTTATGATTGTTACATCTATATGATTGTTTGAATGGTTCATGATTATTTAATTGAAATTTTTAAGCAAGGTTTTGATGACAAATTCATCCCCAATATCATTAATTTTTATTCTAACATTTGTTATTAGATCTTGGTCCTTTGAATTAGGTCTGAAATCCTAGAAAAGATCCTAAATTCAAGGATGTCTAGTTAGCAATCTGAATGTGATTTATCTACTAGTAAGGTTATTAAATGGATCTAATTATGAATTTTGAAACACCAATATGAAGATATATTTTATGTCTCAAGGTCATGATATTTTAAATTCAATTATGGATGGATATAGTGCTCTTCCTATTCTACCAACTAATACAGTAGGTAAGAAGGCTAGTGCAAACAACTCCAAGGCAATGAATATCACTCTTTGTGGTCTATCAAATGTAGAGATTGTGAAGGTGATGCACTTTTTATCATCCAAAGACATATGGGATAAATTAAATACCATCTATTAATGAGACACTAAGGATAATATGGACAAGATACAAATCCACCGAAAATAGTTTGAATGTCTAAAGATGATTGAATATGAAACAATTACATCTTACCTATTAAAGGTTTATGATTTTGTCAATGTTATTAGAGGATTATGAGAATAATTGAAAAGGTATATAGTTATTCAAATTGTATTGATATCACTAACTCTTAAGTTTGATTATAAGGTATCTATAGTAAAAGAGATGCAAGATATGGACAACCTTGAAATGGATGGGCTTCATGGCATCTTACCCACATATGAGATGATAATAAATAAATTAAGAACTCCCAATAAGGAAACAAAATTAAAATTTGAGGAGTCAAAAACCAAAAAGGTTAAGGATTAATAATGTTTAGATGTTGATGATGATCATTTGATAGCCATATTTGTAAGAAAATTAATGTTTGGCTATGGTAAGTAAAAGGGTAATTGATGGGTGTCATCAATCCCCTTCATTTAATAATGTTAATCTAGGTTTGGTTTTCAAAGGTCATATGCAATAGGAGAAAGAGATATTTGTCAAACAATTACTTCTATCACACTCCACACTTGAATGAATTAAAAATCACACTTACATACATTAAATCACACATACATGAAATTAAAACACGCTTGTGGAAAAGAAATTATTGAATTAAAGATAAATGACAAATAGATAAAACACCTATAGATTCACATAAACTATAAAAAAATAAATGCTTACAATAATAAAGAAATAAAATAAGAATTTAAAATGAAATGATAATTTACAGAATAAAAAATAAATAAAAATACATTGATCTATCTTCCTTGGAATGAGTGGCCAACTCATTCTTTGGTAGAGGATTTCACTTAGAATATAAACTTTGGATTAAGTTACTCAGAATGATAGAAATAAAAGTGTATTCATTTATTTCATTGAGGTGTGAGAGGTTGCATTAATAATCTCATACTTCTAACCAACATCTTATTTAGGAGTAACAACCTAGATATCATATCCTATCTCAATCTACACAAAATATGGAGAGATATTTATTCTAAAAATGAAATATATTACAACATAATCTCAATCTCCACCAAATATGAAGAGAGATATTTATTGGAATGAAATTACATAAATTTATATTTGAATACAATCCATAATGGAAAGTCAATATATATAAATGTATACATGGAAAGGATTGAAATGGAATGCAATATTTATGATAACTAGAATAGACCAACCAATCAATTGAATACATTTAGAAATACTTTCCAAACAATTTTCTGGTAGTTATTTAATATTAGTAGTATTTTTTCTAAAAATATTTAGTAGTCCTACTTAAATTCATAGATGGTCTGTAGTTGGTTTGATGTATTCCATAGCTGGTCTGATATAATTTGTAGTTGTTGTGGGAGTTTATAAAAAACATGTTAAAGTATTTTATGTAATATGTAGCTACTGTGGGATTTTTTAACAAGCCTATAGGAGTTTATGATGTAATATATAACATATATAACTTGAAAAAAATATAGGCTTTGTTGTAGAATAATCTAACACTACTCTAACATTTTTCTTCAGTGGTTACTCTTCATACTTTAAATAATTCTTTGTTTAGTGTGAACTGTGTGTATACTAATTTTTATATTTTTCTCAATAATCATTAGTAATAGCTAAAAAATAGATAAAAATGAATTCTAAAGGCATAACCATGATATACACTAGTTATTTTATTCTAAATAAATCATAAGCTAGGAGACTACATTTACATCCAATTCATATGAAAGAAAAAGGATGTTATTTTATAAATATAATGAGACATATTATGGTCTCATCATCTCCCCCATACCTAATCTCATTCATGTCCTCATGCATGTCATAGTTTAAAACATTGTGGTACATATGCATGGATTAGACATAACTTCATACTTTAAATGGGATTCCCAAATTTATAAAATTATAATGACATTTATGTTTTAAAATCATCTTAAAATCCTCTAGATTAAAGTGGATAATAGCATTGATAATTATAATGCATTTTCTAAAGATAGGTTCTTGTGTGTATGTTTTTCCTACTGTCCTTAGATTCCTTTTTGACATAGGTTCTTATGTGGATTTATTATGTTGCTCTCTTCATTTTTTTATTTTATCCTTATTTTTTATAAATGAGGTGAGAGTAGGTTCTTGTGTTGATAATTTCTTGTTGTGTCTACACATATTTAGTTTAACCACAAAGTAGCTTTTGAGATTAAAAAAAATTCATGTTCCTTACAAAACTATATACCATGATCAATAATGAATTGTTTTTGTTTTTATAGATAAGACCAATTTGTATATCTTATAATTTATTATCCTCTCCCTCACCTAAGCTCATGTATGTCCTCATGCATTCCAAATGATTGAAGTGGGATGAGATTACATATATCAAATGGAAGCTTTTCCATTTTCCCAAAATAAAGATGTTTGTAAGAGTGGATCTTCATGAAATAATAAAACTTAAAATTAAATTTAAATGTAAAATAGTAGAGTAAAACACCTTGACATAGAACTAATATTCATTAATTCTTTCATGGTAACCAATGTGAAAAAGGATGGGAAAAGTGTTGATAAAAGTATAGTCCTGTTATGCAAAAAAATAATAGCACAAAAGTAAGCAACCAAGTAAAAAATTCATAAATTTTTCCATTCAAAAAAATATATCTTATTAATTTTATATTTTATATTTTTTCCATTCACTAGCCAATAAACTAGTTTTCTGATCAAGGCTCTTTATCCCACCACATGATATGACAGTAAGTTAGTTTTTGAACCAAGACTGCCAAAAATGACCTGAGGTTTTCATTGTTGGTATTTTTTTATTTTGAAATATTTTTTTAATTATTTTTTTCTTCCTAAAACTAATAACATAGAAAAGGTTAGCCAGAAACTCTATGCATCTTCATATCACTTTTAAATGTGGCATGGATTTTTTTATATGTTGACATTGATTTAGCATTGGTCTATAGAGTGATGAACAAAACTAGTGATATACACTTGTTGATTTTGATATATTATATTGTCAAAGGTAACAAAGGATAATGTGACAACTACTTGATAAAAGGATAGGTATGAATTTTTATCTTCAGAATGACTCCTTGTAATGAAATTATCCTTTAGAAAACCAAAAACAAGTAAAAATTTTCTAGAAAATCATAATATCAACAATGTCAAGAAAATAGAATGCCAACAATATAATGTTAAGATGAACATTTTAATGTATATATAATAATTAATTTCAACCTACGTAATAATTATTGATGGTTAAGAAATTAACATTATTGATAATAGAATTTTATTATGGAGAATAAATACTTCATCAAACAAGTTCCCTTATTATGTAAGTGTATATGGGTTTAAATAATTCTTGAATATGGATGGAAATGAGTGAAATAAAATATCATCAATTATTTTTATTTATGAAATGTTATAAAATACTATTTTTTATTTGTATAGGGAAGATATTACTAAATTATTTGATGGAAACTATAAACTAAAAAATTACCTAGGTAACTAATTTTTAGAGGTCCTTAGCTTCCTTATTGAAAATATATTATGTATGCCTCTTCTTGTAATTAAAAACTTTGTGTTTTGTATCAAAAAATTGTCATCGATTTGCATCATACTGATCAAACTTCTTCACTATCTTCTTCTTCATTGGGAAATCAAAACCGATGGTCTGGGGGGGTATTAGAATTTAGTGATGTCAAGGGGAAGCATGCCTTACCCACTCCCTGTCAAGATATAGGGTAGGGTCAAGAGGTGAAGCCCCTTGAAGGCAAGTCCAATTTACCAATTTTGTAACCACATATTTACAAAGCATTGAATATATTTTGATGATTTTGTGTTATTTGAGATAGCTTTCTAAAAACATGTAATTCCTACAATTTTTAGCATATAAAATTTGGAGTGATATCTCGATGATGAAAAATTTATTTTATGACGCATTCTAATAACTACTCTGTACTTAAATAAAAAATCTCAACTTGTAATAAAATTTAGTTCTATTATGATCTATAACTATATGATATTTTTAATTATATTTAACTTTAAAATATATTTGATCCATCAAAAATAACTAATTATATGCATTTCGATACTTTTACATACAACCCTTCAAAAGACTTTATTTGTGTATTCCATTAATTAATATATTCATCCATTGACTTGACTATATTTGGAGATTATCTACATGAATATCTTTAGGTGATGACATGAATTAGTAGAAAAAATATTGAAATCATTATCATGCATAACAAATCAGTTAGCCATACCAAATCAGAATGAAATCCATTCTACATGCATCACTTTAATGAATAAAATAAAAATGATTTTGGTTAGATCTATAGTTCATTTTCCACATATCATATAGTTTTTAACCTTTCATTTTCTTAATAATTTATTTCTATATCATTCATGCTCAAAATAAACTAAGCTTATCTGGGAGATTGAATACCCCACATAATTTTTTCTTAGGAGTCTTAATTTAACAACTACATAGATTGGAGTGTAAATCATTTTCATTCATTTTAGAAGAGATCATTATTGTGATTATCTCATTCAAAAGTAGTTTTTAATTGATAATCATGATGCCATCTCCTTTAGCAAATGTTTCAGTTGTCTAAAAATTCTATTCTCAACCTACATAGACAATTAAATCTTCCTTCATGATGTTAATATTGGAGGGTTTTATTTTATTTTTTTAATCTAAATTCTGAATTATATAAAAATAAATTTTAATCTATGTTATATAAAATAAATCCTTAAGAAACCATTAACTAATTATCTCCTATCACAATATTTATAAAGATACATTCCCTCTCACTAGGAATTTTCTTAGAAAATTTTGAATCTCCTAATAACACAGTAGTTCCCCAAAAATTTAGTTCCAAAACTGATGGGGGTCATCAATGGCCTTTATTTAATAAGGTGAATCTAGGTAAAGTATTTGAAGGGTATATGCAATAAGAGAAAGAGATTTTTGGCAAATGGTTCCTTCTATCACACTCCACACTTGTAAGAATTTAAAATCACACGTCTATAAATAAAAGCACACATGCATGAAATTAAATCACACTTGTAGAAAATAAAATAATGAATTGAAAATAAATGATAAATAAATAAAACACCTATAGGTTCACACAAACTATACAAGAATAATAATTTATGATAAAAATAAAATAAAATAAAATTTTATAATGAAATGATAATTTAAAGAACAATGAAATAAATAAAACTGCATTGATCCATCTTCATTGGAATGAGTGGCCAGTTCATTCCTTGGAAGAGGACTTCACTCAGAACATAAACTTTAGATTAGGATACTTAGAATGATAGAAAGAAAAGTGTATTCATTTAGTTTTTTTAGGTGTGAAAGGTTGCATTAATAATAATATGCTTCTAACCAACACCTAATTTAAGAGTAGGAACCTAGATATCCTATCCTATCTCAATATCCACAAAATATGGAGATAGATATTACTTCTAAAAATTAAATATATTATAACATAATCTTGAACTCCACCAAATATGAAAAGAGTGATTTATTGGAATGAAATTACATAAATTTATATTTGAATACAATCCATAATAGAAAGTCTGTATATAAAAATCTATATATAGAAAGACTTAAAATAAAAAACATTCTTTGTGGTTGCTATAATAGACCAACAAATCATTAAAATAAATTTAAAAATACTTTCCAAACAAGTATGTGGTAGTTATGTTGAAGTATATAGTAGTTATATTAAAATTTATACCAAAATTGCTAAAATACTTAACAAATCTACTGAAATCCATAGTAAACTTGCTAAAATTCATATTTGGGTTATAACTAGTATGATGAACTTCATCGATATTATGATGTCATTTGTATCTACTTTGGGAGTTTGTATCAATCCTATCGGAGTCTCTGATGTAATCCATAGCTACTATGGGAGTGTGGAGCAATCTTTTATTAATCTATTATGTAATTCATAGCTACTATAACATGACCAAAATGCTAGATCTATTTTAGAAGACTCTAACACTACTCCAACATTAATATTGAATGGTTACTCTTCATACTTTGAATAATTTTTTTCTTATTATGAATTGTGTATATAATCATTGACATCTTTTTCTAAATAATCATTAGTAATATCTAAAAACTATATAACAATGAATTCCTAAGATAAAACCATGATATATACTTGATATTCTATTTTAAATAAACCATAAATTCATAGACTAGATTTAGATCCATTTCCTATGAAAGAAAGAGGATGTTATTTTATAGATATAATGAGACATATTATGGTATCATCACTAATTTACCTTTGAAATGTTTTAAATATGGTAATATTGATCACTTTGTATCCAATTGTCCTAATAAAGATAACTCTGAGCATAGTGAAGAACATGATGAACATCATGGAGATGATAGGAAAGTCTATAATACTAATAATAACAAGAGATATTTGAGAAAGAATGAAGGTAGGAAAGGGTCATTCAAAAATAAGAAATATTTCTATACCAAATAATACAACTCATCTATTGTAAGTGATATAATCACATCTTATAGTGATGATGGTAGTAATGAACCTGAACATAACAATAAAGAAATATTTTTCATATCCATAAAATCAAATAATTAGGGTTGCTAAAATAGTAAAGGGATAATGGTGGATATAGGATCAGATGAAGAAGAATCTGAAGTGAATATTGACACATAATTGATGAGTGTTCTAGAGATACTAACTTTCTAAAGAAGAAATAATAAAAAAATAATATAATTATTTAAGGACTATGAGAATTAGATTGGCTTATTTTAGGGGAGAATGAGTAACACATTCAAGGAATATGATGAGATCATCAATCAAATTGAAGCATAGATAGAGATTTTTAATACAAAACTAAAGGCTAAAGAGGAAGAATACACTAGGTATGAATCTAAAGTGGAATCTTTGAAAGTTGAGTTGAATCAAGCATATATCAAGGTAAAGAACTTTGTGAAGTTTGAAAAGATAATTGAGGATATAGATGATATCTTTAGTAAAAAATATGAAAGTTATAATACAGGACTTGGTTTTAGAAAATAACAAAAGGAGGTAGATCAAGTCAATGAAAAGTTTATTCAAGACAATAAAGTCAACATGAAAATACCTACCAAATAGACTAATGCTATGAGGTATGATAGTTCACTCAATGGTTATTATTTTATATGTAGTCAATTTCGTTATAGAGAAAGTGTTTAAAAGACCATCAAAAAATGAGTACTCGAGGAGCTATCGAAGGACTAATAATTCACATGAGTCAAGTGTATATATGTGTTTTTTTGCTACAGTTATCATAATGTATGACACATTTAAATATTATATCCTAATAGAGTTGAAAGGTCATGAAGTAAAAATAGGAGGTTTGAATCCCTTAGAGTGAAATAAATAAGGTAGATGAATGTATGGAAACCAAAGATAGTAAATATGAGTCATGATAAGTATACAAGATCAAGTGGACTATTAGTTATTATATATCATACTTCAGTTGTGATATTAAGTCAATATTTTCTATTGTTATCTCAAATTAATGATCAAATGGTTGGTGAAGAGGTCAATCATATATTTCCAATCAAGCCTAAAAGGATACAAAAGGCTATTAAGTCTTGTGACAGCATAGAGATCTAGAAATATCTTGAACTTGTTTTATTTTAGTTCTCTATTGAAAGAGGTGACTCCATTTGGTTTCATGGAGACACTATTCAATCAGCAAAATCATGATGGATGCTTGGTTTGAGGGGGAGTTATTCAAGTTGTTGATTGAGCTTGATTTATGTTAAGAAGTGGTCTCATAATTTGAGTTCATTCAAAGGAGGTATGCATGAAGTATGTTTTTATAATGTTTCATGTTATGTTTGTTAAGCTTCTATTTCAAGAAGGTTTTTTCCAAAATGGTATTTTTTGGAAGACCCTTTGTCATTAATGTTAAAGGGGGAGAAAGTTCAAGAAGGGAGTTTGACCAGATTGAGGTAGATGAGAATGATCATGTTGAAGAATGTTTTATCATCAATGACAAAGTAGAAACATGTTGATAAGTATTATCATTTACTTTTAGGTGTATTTCATTGTATGTCAAGGTTTATGCTAGTAATATCAAGGTGCATCTAACGAAGATGCATGGTATGAGCTTATCTGCCTGATGGGACAAGGAAGACATGTGATAAGATAGAATTTGAAGTATCCTAATGTATATCTATCAAGAAATAATTTTAAGAGAAAATCCTAATGATTATCTTGAGGTTTATTTTAATATTCAATTAAAGTAAAGCATGTTTGAGTACTAGTTTCTGAGGAAAATGTGTCTTTAGAAACCTAGTCTAGACTCTTTGAGAAGGTGTTCCTATTAATGTAAGTAAGCACAAGATTGTGAGAGGTGGTTTTTAAATATGTGATCATGAAAGATAATTATAGATACCTTTAGATTTTTTAAAGACCATTTTTCAAGCTTTAAGTTCTTAAGAATCCTATTCATGGAACTAATCATCACTCATAAAGTCCTAGTGAGAAAGTTTGAGCATGGTGGCTTAGTGAGATGGATGAATAGAGGCATAAGAGATCATATAAGGTTGCCTAAGCATGAATATGATGGATTGGATTACTTAAGATAGTTTTAAGGTGAGCCTCTAGAGGTAATACCTTAAGTACATGTTTGTAACTAGACTAGTTCTAGACTTTGCCTAACCTAATGAATTGTCTTGAGGTGATGTCAAGGCCTCTGAAGGATGTAAATTAGTGTTTAAGTATGATATAGGTGAATTTATATATGATGTTCTGAGATATTGGAAAGTGGTTATAAGTTCAATTTCAAGGCCTATTGTCACTTTTAGATCAAGGCTTAGATAGGAAAAAGAGAGAGTATAGCTTAATGGGGTATTAGGATTAGTTTCAAAGGAAAGTGTGAGTATTTGAGCATGGATAGAGGTATGATATGATGTTTCAATAATGTTCAAAAAGTTTTAGGTCATGGTTTATGATGAAATGGCATCTTCATTTATATCCATGTTGAGTCGTCTTAGGTCATAATAGTCATATAGGTGGTTTTTATCCTATTTAGGAGTCTTAGAGGTCTTAAAAATTTAAATTGTAACTTAAAAGTCATTTTCATGCCATTTTGAAAATTTGAATTTTGGAACTCTCTTGTCATGTTTTGGTCATGTTTAAGGAAACCCAATGTTTTAGTCATTTATTATGGATTATCAAAAGGGGTAAATGTAATCATCGTACATGTTGAGGAACCTAATAAGTTATTTAGATAAGATTTTTAAGTGTAGGTAGTTTAATCTTATCAATGATTCTTGAATGGGAACAAAAATCCATTGGGAAAGAGAGTTATAGATTTTTCAATTGCTTATAAAGGTATATGTTTTGGTGTGAGTATTTTATTTATAGAAAGGTATGAGGAGGTGTGTATGTAATTTAAATAATAGACAAGATTACACCTCCATTTGGATATAATAGTTCCACACTCTATTATTTCTTTATGTTTTCATGTGTAAAGATTCAAAATATTGTGTTATGTAATGAGATTGGAAAAGTAAATTTGGAATTTTGATTTAAATACATTGTGTGTAGTGACTTATGGTAGCTTTAGTAATATATTTAAGTGTATCCAAGAAGGAAATAAAATATAGCATTTTTAGTCTTGAGTATTGACTGCATATACTATTTTTATTCTATTTTTGAACTAAAATAATATTGATGGTGTATTGTTAGAATTGAAGATTATTTGGAGACTTGAAACTTGTAATATCAATATAAAATAAATATTTTTGAATATTAAACCAATACATATTCATTAAAATTCACTCCACCTTACAACATAAATGTTTACTCACTATATTCTTGTGTCGAGAATTAGGACTATGTTTGCTTTGTGAATGTAAGAATTATGTGAACCATTGATTAGATCTATCATAGAATTTATAATAAAATAATTTTATTATCTTAAATTTCACTATACATTTTTTAAATTTATTTTAATACTAAAATGCATATGAACCAATGTAAACTTGTAACTGTGAAGTCTATACACACATAAATCTCAAAAAACTAAGTTGTTTGATGAATAAAGGATGTCAAAGTGAAACATAATGACTTAGTAAGATGTTTTGTAGTCATATATACATTTATAAATGATTATAGTATAATGTAATATGTTCAAGAGTTATATGATTCAAAATTACCCTTCTCAGGTTATTGACAGACAACCATAACCCTATCTACGGTTTTAAAACTAAAACATGTATAACAAGAGAAACACAATTAAAAAGTGGTGAAATTTAGTGTATATAAGGGAATTATGGTATATAAATATATTTTTTATGTTTCAAATTAGTACATACTTGGGATTAAAAATATTGATGACTGTGTGTTGCAATAAGGTTGGAGACCTAAAAGACCTAAATAGTGACCAAAAAGAGCCTAGAAAAGTGGTTTAAGATTTGATTCTGAGAATAAAACTTCATGAAAGGCAAGAATAAAATATAAGTTAGTCAAAACTTGCATTAGTTTTCTAATACAAAACTATATACATCCATACAAGAAGGAAATGTCATAAAAAAAGGCTAGTAAGAAACCTTTGATAAGAAAAGGAGGTAGTCTACATTGCAAGAGTGTAGTTTGGAGTTGGTTAAGCTGCTAACAAGGTAAAATAAGGTTCAAACTAGATAAAAATTGGACATAATAACCACTAAGATGTCTGAATACTTAGAGGCATGAATGGATCAAGTTGTCATTAGATATGGAACAAGAGAAGAATGTGAGAATGGATTAGGGAATGATAAGTTTAAAAGGTATTAGTGAAAGCAGAATGTGTCAGTGATTTGAATATGATGAAAGGATAGAGATTGAATACAAATATATGTGAAGTTTCTTCAAGATAGACATGAAGTTGATTTCTTGTGTAAAAAGAGATGTATTTTTAAAATGGGTAGACAGAGCAAGTCAGAGCTAGGTGTTTGAGGTAGAGGTGAGTGGATGAGTTTTTATTACTTCCATAAATGTCAATATCATACATCATTTGGTATCAGAATGATAATTTCATTAGGAAGAAAATGAGGAAGGTTTTCATTAATAAAGGTACAAATATGATTTTTGTTTGTAATTTATGTGTCTTATTACTTCATTGAAAAAATGATGAAGTTTGTTTAGAAGGCTACTAAAGAAATCTACAGGTACATGATCTAGAGGTAGAAAATTAAGTAAAGTTTATGGCTGAATCCCTTAAGCCAAGAGGCTTAGAGAAAGAAATAAGAGAGATAATTAAATACAAAGGATAAAGAAACTCAAGAGTAGAGCTTAAGAAAGAGATAAGAGTCCTAGGTGAGGACAAAAAATATATATACTCTAAGAGAAATAGAGTCAAGTGAGAGAGACCAAGTGAAGGTCAAAAGAAAAGGCATGTGGGAAGGCTTGTAAAGAATCAGAAGAGATAATTCCAGAGAGAGACATAGAGAGAGAGAATGTAAAGAATATATATTGAAAGAAGATGAATGGATTGAATCAAGAAGGTTGCCACAAGGAAGTGAGGAAAGAGGAAGATAACCAAAGAGGTATTGTTGAGTTGAAACCATACTTGATAGGTTTAGAGAAAGATTTGGAGGCACTAAGACCAAAGTTTTAAATTGAGGTTAGAATAAGAGTGAGATGGTCTCTCAAGGACATAGTAATGAAAAGGAAAAGACAAAAAGACATTATCAAAGTGAATAGACAAATGAAGGTGTTGAAAATTTAACCTATGAAGACAAAGAAGGGAGAAATTAATCCTCATGATTTGTAAAATAATAATGCTTTGGTATGTGTGAATGTCATTTTGAGAGTTGATAGAAAGGATAAGATAGTCGGGCCAATACAATGGCTCAAGAAACAAGAAGGAGATGCATGTGATCAAGTGGTGTTTAAGAGGAACCAAGAGGAAATAGAGGCTCAAGATAGATTCATGGTGATGGAAGAAGTGAAAGTAGGACAATCATATAGGAAACAAGAAAACACGAACCATGAAATGATCCTCACTCAAGAGGATGTCAATAGAGACAAAGAGAAATTGGGACAACAACATGAGCAAAGTTATGAGTAAAATGAGAGTATGTATAAATCCTTGAAGAGATAATATGACTTTAATCCTCATGAAATTTATAGATATAGGGTAAAGGAGGTTTTTAAAAATATAGACTTATGACATGTAATAGTGGTGTCCAAGACAAGAGCACTCATGAAGGCATGAAGGAACCATGCACATGAAGACACTCTACACTATGAAGTTATAGATTCTAAAGTTGAATATTAGGTTGTAAGAGGAGGAATCGTAAAAGGAGAAGTTAAATGTGCATTGATTGATGATGCAAAGATTTAGGATGAACCAAATAAGGCACAAAAAGATGATTTGCAGTGAAATCAAGATATGAATAGGGAGAAGAGTTGGATAATGCCTCAAGGGCATGATAAAGAACAAGATTTTGATAATGAATTGTTGTTAGTTTTAGGTATAGCATGGAGGAAGAATGCAAGAGGAAGAAAGCAATATACGTGTGGGTCAAGAGCATGTGCATATGTATGAGGGATTTATTGCTGCATTAGATAAGAGATAAGCTCTAAAATCCTAAATTAGGTCTTGGGATCCAAGATTCCATGTAAATAAGTTTAAAATCCACCAATAAGGAGAGTAGTTGTGAAGCACATCAATAAGCATTGGTTATAAGTTTTAGGGAAAGTTCTTTTAGCCCCTGGGTAGTTTGATGTAAGGGAATATTCATTGCTCTCCATGTTGAATTGTCTTAGGAAATAAGAGTCATATAGGTGGTGTTTGTCATAGCTATGATTATTAGTGGTCATCTAAATTTGAATTGTGACTTAAAAGGCATTTTCCCACCATTTTGTAAATTTCAATTTTTTAACTCTCTTGTCAAGTTTTGGTCATGTTGAAGAATCCCCCAATGTTGTAGTCCTTTATTATGGGTGATAAAAATTGGTCAATATCACCATGTTACATTTTTAATCACTTAATAATTCATTTAGACAAGTGTGTTAACTGTATGTAGTTTAATCTTGTCAATGGTTCTTGAGTGGGAACAAGAATCTATTGGTAACGTTAGTTATAAGCTTTTCAAATACTTGTAAAGGTCTATGTTTTGGTGTGAGCCTTTTTAATATAGATATTTATGAGGAGGTGTAGATGTAATTTAAATAAGAAAGAAGATTACACCTATATTATGATAGAGTAGTTGTAGACTCTGTTAGATTTTTATGTTTTCCTATGTAAATATTTAAAGGATTGTGCTATGTAATAATATTGAAAAGAAACTTTGGAATTTTGATTTGAATACATTGTGTGTAATGAATTTATATATATTTATTAATTTAATTAATTGTATCCAAAAAATAAATCAAAGATAGAATTTTATGTCTTGAGTATTGACTATATATACTTTGTGTATTCTATTTTTGAAGGAAAAAAATATTGATCGTCTATTATGTGACTTGAAGTTTTTTGGAGACATGAAGACATTCCTATAAATATTAAATCAACATGTTTTAATATTAAACCCATTCAAATTCATTGAAAGACACTCCACCTTACAACATAGATGTTTACTCACTCTATTCTTATGTTGATAATGAGGAATGTGTTTGCTTTCTGAATGAAATAATCATGTGAACCATTGATTGGATTTGTCATAGCATTGATAACGTAATAATTTTATTATATTCAAGTTATTTTTACATTTTATTAATTTATTTTCATACTACAATGCATATGAACCAATGTAAAACTTTAACTATGAAGACTAAACACACAGAAAGTTCATAAACATGAGTTTTATGATTAATAGAAGAGGTTAAAGTGGTATCAAATGGTTGAATAAGGTGTGTAATAGTTAGGTATACATTTATAAATGATTAAAATAGTGTGTAATGTCTTCAAGAGATGTAGGATTTAAAATAACCCTTCTTAGGTTAATGACAACAATCCATAACCATGTCTAGGGTTTTTAAACTAAAACAAGTATAACAAGAGAAGCCACAATTAAAAAGTGGTGAAATTTGGTTTATAGAAGTTAATTATGGTATATAAAGATATTTTTTAAGTTTTAAGTTATTAATTACTTGGGATTTTGGAATATTGACTACTGTGTGTTGAAATAAGGGTTGGAGACCTAAAAGACCTAAACAATGACCAAAAGGAGCATGATAAAGTGGTTTAAGAGTTTATTATGATCACAAAACTTCATGAAAGGAAAGAGGAGAATATAGGGTAGTAAAAAATACCATTATTTTGAAAATACAATATCGTATGTATCCATATAAGAATTAAATGTCAAAAAAAGATAGTAAGAAGCCTGTGATGAAAGAAAGAGATAGTCTACATTGCACTAGTGTAATTTGGAGTTGGTTAAGTTTATAAGAAGGTATATTAATGTTTAAAATAGTTAAAAATGAGACATAAGAATCACTAAGATGTCTGGAAACTCAGAGGCATGAATGGATCAAGTTATCATTAGATATGGAACAAGAGGAGACTGTGAGAATGGATTAGGGAATGAGATGTTCGAAGGGTATTGGTGAAAGGGGATTTGTCAGTGATATGAATATGATAAAGGGATGGAGTTTGAATACAAATACATAATAAATTTCTTCAATATAGACAAGAATTTGATGTGTTATGTAGGAAGAGATAGATTTTTAAAATGGGCACATAGAGTAAGTCAAATCTAAGTGTTTGAGGTAAAGGTGAGTGGATGAGATTTTTTTGCTTCAATAAATGTCAATATAATTTTATACCTCTACATCATTTGGTATCAGAGAGATAATTTCATTACGAAGAAGCTAAAGAAGATTTGCATAAATAAAGGTATAAATTTTATTTTTGTTTTCAGTTTATATATTTTATTAGTTCATTGAAAGAATGACGAAGGTTTTTTATAAGGTTGATAAAGAAAGTTATAGGTACATGAGTGAGAAGTAGAAAATTAAGTGAAGTTTATGGTTGAAGCCCTTAAGACAAGAGACTTAGAGAAAGAAAGAAGAGAGCTAGTGAAATATCAAGGATAAATAATCTCAATATAAGAACTTAAGATAGTTATAAGAGTCCCAAGTGAGGACAAGAAAGAGATAGACTATAGGAGAAGGGGATTAAAGTGAATGAGACCAAGTGAAGGTCAAAATAAAATGCAAGTGGGAAGGCTTGTCAAGAAAAAGAAGAGATAGGTCATGAGAGAGTCATAGATAGATAATGTGAAAAATACAAAGTGAAAGAAGTTGAAGGGCTTGAATCAAGAAGGTTTCCACAAGGAAGTGAGGAAAGAGGAAGATAAGCCAAGAGGGATTATTTAGTTGAAGACATACTTGATATATTTAGAGAAATATTTGGAGGCACTAAGACCAAAGTTTTCAATTAAGGTTAGAACAAGAGTGAGATGGCCTCTCAAGGAGATAATAATGAAAAGGAAAAGACAAGAAGGCATTACAAAAGTGAAGAGATAGCTGAAGGTGTTGAGCAAGTAACCTAAGAAGATAAAGGAGGGAGAAATCAAGCCTCAAGATTTGAAAAACAATAATGCTTTGGTGTGTGTGAATTCAGGTTTGAGTGTTGATAAAGAGAATGAAATAGTTTATCCAATGCATGGGTGAAAGAAATAAGAAGAAGAATAATATGATCAAGTGGTGTTTAGGAGTCACCAAGAAGAAAGTGAGGCTCATAATAGAGTCATGGTGATGGAAGAAGTGAAATTAGGTCAGCCATATAAGAATCAGGAAAACATGAATCATGAAATGATCCTCACTCAAGTGAATGTAGAGGGAGACAAAATAACATTGGGAAAATAACATGAGCAAAGGTATGAAGAATATGCTAGTATGTACGAATATTTCAAAAGAGAACATTACTTTAGTCCTTATCAAATGTATAGAGAGATGATAAAGGAGGTTAACAAAGAAAATAGAGACTTATGGCATGTAGTAGTAGTGTCCAAGATAATATCACTCATGAAGGCATGGAGGAGCCATGCACATGAAGACACTCTACACTATGAAGTTCTAGATGCTAATGTTGAAGATCATGTTGTAAAAGAAGGAGGAATCATATAAGGAGAAGAGAAATGTACATTGATAGATGATACAAAGATGAGGGATGAACCAAATAGGGCACAAGAAGATGCTTTACAAAAAAAATAAGATATGAACAAGGATAAGAGTTGGAGAATGCCTCAAGGGCATGATAAAGAACATGATTTTGATAATTCATTGTTATTAGGTTCAGGTATAGCATGGAAAATATAGCAAGAGGAAAAAAGAAATACAAGTGTGGATCAAGAGAACATGTGAATATGAATGAGATATTAGTTGTAGTAGTAGACAAGAGATGAGGTCTATAATCCTCAAGTAGGCCTTGGGATTTAGGATTCCATGTAAATAAGATTAGAAGCCTCTAAGAAGAAGAGTAGTTGTGACGCATAATAATAACTATTGGTTATAACTTCCAGGGAAAATTATTTTATCCCTTGGGTTGTATGATGTAAGGGCATATTTATTACTCTCCGTGTTGATTTTTTTTAGGTTGTATGAGTTATATATGTGGTTTTCTTCATAGTTATAAGTTTTATTGGTCTTAAAAATTTAAATTGTGACTTAAAAGGCATTTTCCCACCATTTTGTAATTATTAATTTAATAACTCTCTTGTCAAGTTTTGGTCATGTTGAAGGAACCCCAAATGTTTTAGTCATTTAATAATGGGTGATAAAAAGTGGTAAATATCACCATGTTACATTTTTAATCACTTAATAATTCATTTATAAAAGTGTGTTAAGTGTAGGTAGTTTAATCTTATCAATGATTCTTGAGTGGTAACAAGAACATGTTGGGAAAGTTAGTTATAGGTTTTTCAAATGCTTGGAAAGGTCTATGTTTTGGTATGAGTATTTTGTGTAGAGATAGTTATGAGGAGGTGTGGATGTAATTTAAATAATAAATAGGATTACACCTCCATTTTGATATAGTAGTTGTAGACTCTGTTAGTATTTTATGTTTTCTTCTGTAAAGATTCAAAGGATTGTGCTATGTAATGAGATTGAAAAAGAACTTTCAAATTTTTATTTTAATACATTATGCGTAATTAGTTTTTATATATTTATTAATTTAATTAAGTGTATCCAATAAGGAAATAAAAAATATCACTTTTAGTCTTGAGTATTGATTGTATATACTTTGTTTGTTTTGTTTCTGATGGAAAATAATATTGATGGTGTATTATGTGACTTGAAGATTGTTTGGAGACTTATGAATCTTACTAGAAATATGAACTCAATATGTTTGAATATTAAACCCATTCAAATTCATTAAAATACACTCCACATTACAAAATAAATGTTTACTCACTATATTCTTATGTTGATAATGAGGAATGTGTGTGCTTTGTGAATGGAAGAATTATGTGAACCATTGATTGGATCCATCAGAGCATTGATAGAGTAAAATTTTTATTATATTCAAGTTACTTGTACATTTTATTAAGTCTTTTTCATACTATAGTGCATAAGAACCAATGTAAACATATAACTGTAAATACTAAACACACATAAAGTTCATGAACCTAAGTTGCTTAATGAATAGAGGAGGTCAAAGTTGGATCCAATGGTTGATTAAGTTGTGTGTTAGTTAGGTATAAATTTATTAGTGATTACAATAGTGTGAAATGTGTTTAAGAGATGTAGGATTCAAAATAACTCTTCTCAGGTTAGTGACAACAATCCATAACCCCATCTAGGGTTTTAAAACTAAAACATGTATAAAAAGAGAAGACACCATTAAAAAGTGGTGAAATTTAGTTTATAAATGGGAATTTGGGTATATAAAGATATTTTTAAATTTTAAAGCTATTACGTACTTGGGAATTAGGAATATTAATGACTGTGTGTTGTAATAAGGGTTGCAGACCTAAAAGACCTAATAGTGACAAAAACAATTGGTAAAGTGGTTTAAGAGTTTATTATTAGCACAAAACTTCATGAAAAGAAAGAGCATAATAGAGGGTAGTGAAAAATACCATTATTTTTCTAGTACAATACTATACATATCCTTACAAGAAGGAAATGTGAAAAAAAGGCTTATAAGAAGCCTGTGATATAAGGAGATAGTGGAAATTATAGGAGTGTACTTTGGTGTTGGTTAAGTTGATAAGAAGGTAAAATAAGGTTAAAAGTAGTTAAAAATTAGACATAAGAACCAATAAGATGTATATAAACTCAGAGGCATGAATGGATCAAATTGTCATTAGATATGGAACAAGAGGAGACTATGAGAATGGGTTAGGGAATGAAAATTTTGAAGGGTATCCATGAAAGAGTAATATGAAAGTGATATGAATATGATGAAGGGAAAATTTTGAATACAAATAGCTGAAAAGTGTCTTCAAGATAGTCAAGAAGTTGATGTCATAAGCAAGAAGAGATAAATTTTAAAAATGTGTAGACAAAACAAGTCAGAGCTAGCAATTTGAGGCAAAGGTGAGTGGATTAGTTGTGTTTTCTTTCATAAACATCAATATAATTTTATACCTCTACATAATTTTTGAATATAAGGCATGAAAAGTGGTTTTAGGTCTCTCATGTGCATAAAATGAAGGGTTCTTACCCCAAGAAGGATTTTTAGGTGTTTGTTTGCATGTGTAACCTCTGCATGGGAACCTGAGCTATTAAGGAGGGATGGGGAAGGGTCCTAAATAACATCTCTAGGTATTAATTTTGTAAATGAGGAGAAATAATTTATGAATAATCATTAACACTAGAAATAGTGTTAACCCTCTCTAAAAACATAACAATGACCTGATGTGCAAATTCTTATTCTAAGGTGCTTAGAATGGATTTTTATGGATATTTTAGTGATTTGAGTTCTTAATAAACTCTCCCAATCATCTCCACGTGTGATTGGTTTGTTAAGTGAGTGAGTAGATGCTATAAGAAAGGACTTGTTTTCATAGATTTGTTGTAGTAATTAGAGTTAACCAAGTAAAATTAAATATAAGGGTCAAGCACCGAGGTTGAGAATTGTTTTTTATGTACATGGTGGTTTTTTAGTACATTCTATCCCTTAGGTGTGCTAAAATAGTCATCCAAATTGACTAGTTACTAATAGGCCTAATGGTGCAAACAATGATAAAATCATAGAAAAGTGAGAAGGTGAATGGGAATTTGTTATCATGTATTATGGATGAATCTATGTGCATGGATAATTTGTTAAATAATTTTAAGACATGTTCATTTTGAATATAAGTTTTGGAGGTTAGTGAATATGATGAAAATGTTGCTCATAAGTTGCCTTGTCTAGTGGAGATGAGATAATAAAGATGTAAGGCTATGAGATTAGTCTACAAGACCACTATTTCCATTTGACCATGTTATCAATATATCTAAGAATTTTATAATTATGTCATGATATCATCCAAATGCATTTTATGTCTCTAAAAGTGTCATACATGTGTTGAAGGCCATTTCACCATGAGTTTGCTTTAAGGAAAACTATCAGTTTTAGGTAAGCTAGTTGTAGTGATGAGTTTGAGGCTCTATTCTCAGAGTTAAAGTATATAATATACATTATGTTTATATTTTGTAATTTTTTATCCTGTCTATTCTTTGTATAATATTTGGTACTCAGTGAAAGCAGTGAAAATGTTGAAGCCAAAATGATTTTTCTAGAATCATAAGGTCTATAAGAGAGAAGGTCAATAAATTGGTCCACAAGACCAATAATTGACATTAGAGATTATGAAATATTTATTTAAGGTTGTCATAATGATTTTTTAATATCATATTATTTCATTTTAAGTATTTTATTGTGTTCCTTCATGTGTTATAACTTCAACTTTCCATGACTATGTTTTAAGGGTAGTTGGTAGTTTTAACTGAGCTATCTGCAGAGAAGGGTTTGAATATTTTTTCCCCAAGTTATGAAGTATAAATCACATGAAGATTACCCTAAGGTCATTTATATTATTTTTTTAAATTTTTTTCCATGTTTATTTCTCAAAATTTTGTTTGAGCTTCAATTGTTCAAGAAAGTCTTTCTCGGTATGCACATGTCTAATTGTGAAAAGTGCTAATGGCATGTTTCAAGTGGTGATTGGAGATTAAAAGTGTCATGGACATAATATTAAATTTTATTTTATCCTTATATGTGAGGTGTATGAAGTTTTTCGAAGGAAGGCAAAGTGTAAAGTGTTCTATGTAGACCTAATGAGATCAGGTCGTCATGAGACCTACAAATGAGATAAGGCCTATTTTTGGTAGGTTAGACCTAAATGTAATAAAATAAATTTTTATCCATATTTATGATATGTACTAAGATTTATTCCATGGATTACCAAAGAGGGCAAGGGTGTTTGGCTGACCAAGAAGGATATGAACAAGATACTTGTATAAATACAAGGGATTTTGAGCCCTATTTTTGTGTCATGTGTTCAAGAGAACACAATAATATATGAGTGATAATAGAAATGGATTGAATACCATCATAGGAGTGTATAATATTAGTGATGAACATTTGACATAGGTTTTATGTATGAGAATCAAGATCATATGACCTAATAAAGTCAAGAAGAGGACTAGTTGAGTAGAGAAGCCTAAAAGACATTTTGAGAGGGATAGAAGAGAAATAAGAGTTGAAGAAGGAGATCATCATCTATTTTAAGAGAAACAATTTTTTATGAATGTGATCAGCAGTTTTAGGTGACTAAGTTAGTGCTGAGTCATCTATGGGGTTGGTGCCTCCTTGCAAGTTGGTGCTTAGGAAGTTGGGGTTTATGCTCCATGTGAAGTGGATGCTTCACTAAAATTGGTGTTTGTTTTATAGGACTATAGTCCATTTTCAGATATCAATGAGTTTTATATCCCTTGAGGGTTTCCCACATATATGATGTGTTCATATGTTTCATGCTTATGTAAATAGATGTTTATGTTTTATAGATCTATATACTTGTTTGAATGGTTCATGACTATTTAAGTGAAATTATTAAACAAGGTTTTGAATACTAATTCACCCCCCTCTCTTAGTCATTTTGCTTCTAAAACTACATAATTATTCCCTCCTATATTTCATAATTCATAAATCCAACTATGAATATGTCAAGTATTTCCTCTTCATTCCCTTTATACATAATAACTTATTAAAATATGCATATGTTATGCATGTAAATCTATTTTTAAACATATATTCACAACGTATACAATTAGTTTAAATTCAATACATATCCCCAAAATTCATTACCTAATGAGGATACATGTGAATATTAGTTCAATATAAATGTTTTTTTGTCTTTATGCATGCATGCATTTTTTATAAATGAAATAAATGTAGAGCATATATATTATATACAAACAAACTTACATTGAAATATCATTTTATCTTCCATGGTGACTTATATGAATATACATAACAAGAATATTTATCTTCATCATATGTCTAGGTAACTTTTTTCATGCCCAAATTTTCATATCAAGGAGATCTACCCATTATTTGATCATTTATATTTCCCCTACAATAGTAGTTAAATAGATAATTGAATACAACCACATTTTAGTATATGAAAGGCACTTACAATTATCTCTAACTTTGGCCTTCCTATGAATATTTCAATGCTGAAAAAAATACTATGGGATCCATAGGAAGAGTAACTATTAACCTAGGCTTGACATGGCATTTTCCCAATCACAACACTAATCCAATGATTTAAAGACAAATAAATTTTATAGGGGTCTATTCAACAAAGAATATGAAGAGTGTACACAAACATTATGGATCTCTTTAATTTGGAGTGTTGGTCTCTTTAATATCTACCAAGGGTCTAATATAGATATAATCTATTTACAAATCAATATACATCAAATATTACTTTACATAATTATATATAATGTTTTGTTCATGGTGTAACTATTTATGATTGTTTAATGTAATATAAGTGATGTTCATCAATTTAAAACCTTTTCTGCCAATTTTACGAACTAACTCAAAATGATACTATATATTAATTTAATATAGGTGAAAACCTTGAGATGTTGAGTATGTTATAATTATTCAATATCCAATTATTAAGGTGTGCCCTAGTGATTGAACATATTTATGTGTAATCATAATTTATTTAAATTTGAATAACAAAATTATTTAATTGTCTTTGTACAAGATTGTACTATTCATAACATATTGATTGTTAACAATAAAAAATGTATCCAAAAAAAATATTAAACCCAAATGTTAATATATTTTGAAACACTTTAAATCTGGAATATGTTTCTGTGCATCCATTTAAAGTGACAAGTAAACACTAAGTGTGAACATTTATTGACTAGTTGTTTACCTGCTGGTACATTAAACACCAAAATGGATGTATTTTTTTTAATCTATTATTTATGTATGTCACTCAAGTTGTTTCAATTAATTTATACATTAATATACCAAAAAAAAAATCTCATAAATAAAATTTAAATCATCCATGATGAACATGACATGGGTTAAAAGACATCTTGATTTGTATTCTAAAAGAGTGTAAGTTAGTGTGAAGATATTTTAACCAACCAAATACGATGCATAATTTTTTTTCCATACTACATCAAGAGATAAAATAATTATGAATTTCATGAGATATTCAATGAAT
>JARHVA010005257.1:92500-180000 GCA_037957365.1 Torreya grandis | reverse complement strand
AATTTCCAATTTGTAATTTTGTAACTTACAATCTGGAGTTGTAGTTCCATTCAAAATTTCCACTGTAGAATTCAAATCTTCAAAGGCAATTTTTATTTTGAAAAAATGGAAAATTACAATTGGACTTCAAAGTTACACTATGAACTAGGACTTAATTTTTTATTGACATTGATTAGTGGGTTTGGGAGATCTAAGGGTAATTTTCAAGTTCCACATTTACAAAAATGCAAAATTGCTTTCCTCCATGAAATGTCTATGGAGCTCCACTTCAACCTTGTTTAATTCAAATGACAATGATTTCTCTTCTTGTCCCATGAGCTAAACTTCCTATACTATCTTATAAGTTGATTGATCATTTTCCATCCACATCACCTTAGTTCCTCTCATAATATGCTTTTCATTAATCATAATTCCCTTTATCAAGCATAGATACCATTATAGTAGTCACCATTCTTGTCAATTTCCTCATAAGTAATGATACCTATTAAAAGAGATAGCTTCTTGAAATGACCTTCCTAGCTCCATGCTCCCCAAATGTCAATTCTAAAGGGTGCACCAATTTTTTAATGATAACATAACAAATTACTTGATAACTGACCATCCATTTTGACTTTCTACTAGTTACAATAAAATTTATCTCAAAATTCCCCCTTTGGGTGTTCTTAAACTAGAAAAATTGATAAACATGATTACTTTCCTGGATGATAGAAAATGCAATTGAAGTTCTAGTTTTACTGTGATCCTTTTAATCTATTATTTGGAATTCACATCCATGAATCCATAAATGAAAGATATGTCTATGACATTTTGTCACATTACATTTTTATAGTCTAGGTTTTGAATGAGATTTTAGTAGGATCCCCACCCTTATCATCAAAGAGCATGAGTATGTTACTTATTGGCTAAATCCATGAATAAGAAACATGATATATCATTCATGATGGTTTTTTATAAATTTTTTTTTACATTTAATTGAATCGTATCCTCCTTGATAGTTACAAGGATCACTATAACCAGTCATCGAAGAATGTTTAGTGGGCTAATAGTGTCCAATACTTTGTCTATTTACCTAGTAAACTCCCTTTCCCATTCCAGACATGTCCAATAGAATAAGATCAACTCCAAATTCTTGGTTAGAATCAATATTTTTGTTTTTTAGATTTACTTTAGGACACTCTAAAGGTGAATGCATGTATTTAGACTCTAAAATTTAATCCAATGCTTGAGTACTTATAGTATCTACTACTATGAGTTGTTCCTATGACTTCTCCATCTCTTCTTTGACCTATGTAATCTGTTACTATAGCTCAGATGCCTTATTTGAGAATTTATCTGATAATAGACTCCTTGACAACTTATGCTCAAGGGTTTTAGGCTTGGGGCTAGACATGGGGATTCTATCAAATGATAACCTTATACCATTATGAAGCAGAGTATCCCCACTATTTGAATCTAAAGCCATGTTTTTTCACATTCATGTAGATCTTAGCATGGATGGAGACATATTAGACAAACAAGATAGATCTTGACTTATGTGACTTCTTACAACCCTTAGTTTTTCATTACACCTATAGAAATCACATGTATTTTTATTTTGTATATTGAATCATCTTTGAAATTCATGGGCCTAGGAAACTTGTATGCACTTTTTAAGTTAGAAAACTTGATCTTTTTCTCCTTCATTTTATTTCTCCACCATCCTTTCTATTTTGAAATCTATAGATCCATACACACATTGTAAGTTAGTAACTTGCTAAGTTGTATCTCCAATTAATTTCTCTATCATGATTTTCTTCTTGCTAACCTAGAGTGTTATGGGTTCCAGAAGCTTGTAGGTAATTTTTAAGTTAGCACGTTTAAAACTTTGATTTATTTCTTTGTCTTTCCATGTGGTCTCATTCACTGCATTTGTGATTTTGGAATTTAATAAAACCATAATCCAACATGGAGCATTTACTTACGTGGTCAACATGATAATGTTTGAAAATTTTGTTTTCTGATTGATGCATTTTACTCCAACCTCCCACATGGACTCATCCACTTATAATGGGTTTCAGAGCTTGGAGAAAATTTTACAAGTTACATATTTAAGATGTGCATTTTACACATGCATTCCCCACCCAATAATCCCCACAAAATTTCTTCTCTCTTTTAAAATTTGTATAATTGAATTTACTCCTCAAAAAACTGATGGAACTTTAGATGCAATTTGAAACTCTCTCAAACTTATATTTTGACTTCTAAATTGTTCCATTTCTCCTATGACCTTGATTAATCTGTTAGATTAAAATTTTGTATGATTATTGTTACCCACATCAACATCTCATCAATGTGCATAAATTTTTTACATGCTGACTATCTCCCTTTGTCACCACATGGGCATAAGGACCTCCACATGGACTCTCTTAGTTAGGCTTAATTTTTATTATGCACTGTACAACCTCACTAAAACTCAAGAACATTTATCATTATTTGACATGGAGACCTCACAAGGTTGACACAACACAAACATTAGAGCAAGGTTTTTTATAATCATTACTATGATAATAGAGTTTTGGATGCTCCAGGTAAACACAATTACATATATGGGGTAACAGTTAGATAAATTAGGAATTAATATCTCAAAAACAGGGCATAATTACTTAGTACAATTTTGGGCACTAACACAATAGGCATGACATCATTCATTTACAAAAAATCTATAAGTCTAAAATATAAGCTAATGAAACTACCAGGAATGAGTTGTATCCATCGGTACCAATACAATGTAAGTATTCAAAAGATATTTCAAACCTTACAACAGAAATTAGAACTAGATAATCAAATACTTTCTCCTATCAAATCTATAAAATCAAGGCATCCATAAAATATTATCAAAAACACATTTACAAATCAAAATGTAGAAATTAATTTATAACCTAGATATATGCCCAAAACAACTACCATTGATAAGCATAAAACTAAATACCCAATCAACATAATATGTAAAATATATTATTGCATTTCAATGATAAGATACAACAAAAATCATAGCCATTTCACATTATCTTTAAATTACATCCTACAAACATCAATATTTCAAAATGATACCATGTGTAGATAATGATGAGTTAATGGGAGACATATACATGATTTTAGAGCTTTTTAATGGTTGTACAGTGGAAACCACCTTAGCAAGAGAGACAAAACATGCACACAGCAAGGATCTAAAAATTTGAAAGAGATTTAAACCTAAGAAAACCAATAACAAATTTTGAAAAGAGGGAAACCCCTCTTTTAGAAAAATTTCTCACTCAAAACATTCTGATAATATGGTTTAGGTAAAATGTGCCCTTTGTAATGCTTGGAAGATCATGCCTTCACAAGGAAATCATTCAGGAAACTACCTATCCATGTAATGATGAGGATTTTAAATAAACCTTTGATCTCCTTGGATATAAATACACTAAACTTAATATTGAGGGAGAATATTGCCTTGCTATCTAGAAAAACTCATTGTCCTCATGTGTAACCACATGGCCATGCCTTCAACTAATCATTTTCATAGATGGAAACTTCTAGACAATTGCCCTTTTCTTTGTACCAATTAAAGAGCGCTCCATGATTTGTAATGATTTAATTAAAGTACTCTATATATGATAGAATAAAATAAGGATCCATGTCCATTTAATCAAAATTATTGGAATGGCCCACCTTTTACTCATAAAACCTTGCAACATTTCTCTTCCCTAGAGGTGTTCGTAACAAGCCAAATATTAGAAATAGTAAGACATAGACTATTTTACCATTTTTATTTTTGTGGTAAATGAAAAACTTTCTCTTGCCTTCGCATTTTATATTTTGATTGAAATTTTTAGGGTTTAAAATAGGCATCATAAAACTTAATGGCATTATTTTACCTTTTTTGACTTATGCATAACTTTGGATCCCATTTACAATTTTACACCTCCTTTGTAGGTCAAGTTCGGTCCCCAGCTACAACCTTATAGGTTGGTAGAAATATAGAGGTCCACAATGCATTTGAAATTTTTAATTTTTTATCCTACAATATGGAGTTGTAGTTCCACCAAAAATTTTCATCATGGATTTGGTAACTTCAAGTGAAATTTGCAATTTGTAAAAATGCAAAGTTACAATTGGCTTGAAAACTCTGCTTTGAATTTTTACTGCATGTTGACTAGTAGGTGGCAGATAATGGATTGTAATTTTCAAATTACAAATTTTCAAAATTATATAATTGTATCCTCCTTTGAAATCTCTCATAGACCTTCATTTAAGACTTCTTCTTGGTTCCATTTTTCCCTGGTTTATAAATATCGAGGAAAACTAGAGGAGGGTATCTAATCATTGCTATGGCCACTGATAATTTTCATTTTTTATCACCACTAAGAGGAAAATAATGTTTAATTTCTTGTATATATATTATATTCAATCAATATGCATATCTTCCATGACCTGTTTCCTTAGATTTATGAATATTACATTTGGAGTGAGATTATTATCAACATCAACCATTGTGTATCCTATTTTTGGAGACCATGCCCTTTCCATATAATTAACTATTCATTAATTTCATAATCTATCTAATATACCTCTTCTAACATATTTATAGGTAATAATACCATTTTCACGCTCATGTCCCAATTGATGAAAACCCATGTTTAATTTCATTATATGTGATCTTCTATTATCATTTCATTAGTCAAGTATCCTAAATGAAAAGATGTAGGTCCTACAACAGATCTTGGATGACAAGGTAAAGGTGGTTTTTGGGTTAGATGTATAATCCCATCCACATGATGCAATATCCTATGCCTAAATACACCTATAGAACTAGACTTTTTATCATCATTAACCTAGGACTCTGTATGGTGAGTTTTCAAGAAATATTATGGATTGAATTATTTTTTAAATCATTCAAAATCATGGTCTTATTTTTTATCTACATCATTACCACCCTCAGGTAGTATCAAAGGGTCATTAGTATCATCCATTGATGAATATTTTAAGATAATCTCAATTACAACATTAGAAGCATGAAATAATGGCTACCTAAAATATACATAAGGTAATCTTTCACTACCACCACATTCAACATGTATAGCTCTACCTATTGGAAAAGGTTCTCTCCCACCCCCATGACCCCATGTGGCTTAAGATACCTTTAATGGCATTGTCACTTGACCAACTATAGGTACATAGAAAAAGTTTTAAATTTTGAATGCACCTTTCAATTCCACAAGGTTTAGACTATCACCAACACATTATAACTTGTAAATTTGCTTTCTTTATTCATTTGTATATCATCTCCTTTTCCCCATGCTGTCAACAGCTATATGGTGGCTTCTAGAAGTCAAAAGTAATTATGTATTTATGACATTCAAAACATTCATTTCAAAATTTTTTCCTCAATGAATATCTCTATGTTGCTTCTTCATTGCCTTTCCTTTACACATCGACATGTAGAACTAGGAGATATGATTGCATTTTATAAGTTGTAAATTTTAAAAAGTGTTTTTTTAAGTTATTTTTTCCATTGAAATCCCCACTGACCTCCTCCATTAGAATATTATACCCATATTTTAATTTATAAGTTTGTAAATTGTAACTGTGTATCTTGCAATTCCCATCCTAACTTCCATCAAATATTTTTTTATACCTTCTCTCGTCCATGTGGTCACATGCCCTCCCATAACAAGGTAGTTCTTGTTTCAATTTTTTTTTCCTATGACCATGATGAAAACTTCACTCATCCATCCATCCATGTGGAAAGGTCAATTATTTCCTTTCATTTGAAACTTTTCTTGGGAAGTCGATAAAAAATTTGCATCTTATATATTTTAAAAGTGCTTTTTTTAACTTATTTATCCACCAAGAATGTGTAAAATTTTGAAGCACATTGAATGTTTGATTTTTTTCAAATTTCACTCTACCCTAAAATATTTGTCAAACCATTCTTCATGGGCCCACACTTCACTCTTTTTGAAAACATTAGGGTTGGGCACAAAATTTGTAGCTTACAATTTTAGAAAGTGTATTTTACACTTTAATATTCCACCAAGTAGTTCTATTGACCTTCTCACCCAATTTCCAATTTTCAATAATGTAAACTTGCATTTAACCTTAGAAATTATACCACTTTAAAGCTTTTCAAAGATGGAAAAAACATTCTCACCCCATTTTTAGCATTTAATCATTTATTGCATTATTTTGGATCATTCATACTACAGACCCTATAATGCCACTTCAAACATGAAAATGTTAAGCATTAGTTGAAACAAAGATCTCATTGGGTTTAGAAAAATAGAAGAGTGGGATCTTACACTAGGTACAATTTTTTTAGATAGGAGACAATAATTACACATTCAGGCACTAATTTGTCAATAAAGACACAAATTATTAAGCACAAGTTTAGGCACTAACACTAACTCTCACCTAGGGATGTAAACTCCATAAAAGTGTGCAAAGAACCCCATAAAATAAGACTAGGTGACAATCCCTTGGGCATTGGAGTCAAAACATTGTCAATTTCTTAACAAGCACCCATGAGGACTGAACTACAAAAGGGTAGATCGACAAAAAATGGATTTGGAGGATCTAAAAGTTAACACATGATAAAAAAACCCAAAATAAATTGTTTAAATAAGGCCCAACACAAAGGTGAAATAAAACAAAAAAATAATAAAAATATACATTATACATTATACATTACTATACATAGTCATGGATTTAATTGAGGAAATGTTTTAGATGTTTACCATCAACTGGCAGCTCCAGTATCTCAAAATCCCTTAATATCATTAACTTTTCCAGTAACTTGGTGGCCAAGATGAGGCAAATAGAAATTTTCTTTTTCTTTAAAGGTTTTCTGCTTAGATATAATAGGATGACATATTGAAATAAATCCTCCATGTATGTTTTCATATCTGGATAAGACCAAGCCAAGAAATCCTCATACTTCTTTAACATATGTATGTAAGTTTGTTTCTCTTTTGCGCTGAAGTGAGTACCAAGTAGGAGTGCCTAATAATTACCAATATTGTTCCTACACTCAAAGGATAACTTGGAGGAAAAATTGAAAGACTTAAAATTAGGGGAATTAAAGACAACCCCAACTTCATTTCCAAGATTGAAGAGAGCCCCATCAAGACACATTCTCCCAACTTCATGTTTCTTATCAAACCTAGCATCAAGAACAACAAGCTATTCAATAACATTGAAATTCCTAACAAAACTAACTAGCTCTACATCTATGTACAATACTTCATTTAGATCATGTTTTGGATATTCAATACATGTATCATTTTGGGCTCTTTATGAACTTTTACCATCTTACCATCCAAAGGAATGGTGGCATAAGACAAGTCTATATTCATAGTACTACCCATGCTAGTAGCTAATTTTCATGATAGTAGCATCACCAACTTAAGAGGGTAGTCTTCAACTACCATATCCATATTCAAAAAACTGACTTCTATGAACTACCAATTACACTACCAACCATTTTACTTTTCCAAAAATTGGCACCTCTTGTGATTCCATGGCATAAGACTTTCCAAAAGCATATGTAATTTCACTCCAAGCTTGTTAAAGACACCTAGGGGCATCACATTACAAGAGGTTCTAGAACAAAACATGCAGTTATAAATAATCAAACTATTAATCAATATGGTTGTGTAAAATGAATGAACATCTGTATACACCCTAAATTAGTCAAGTAACCACACATATCATGTATTCTCATACTCCTCTTCACAAGAGACTCTGACTAAAGAATATGACCCTTGTTTGCAATAGCCATGTCTTTGTTTTGCTTATATTGGTCTTATTTATCACTTTTTCACCTTTCCATTATCTCATTCTACTAATCTATACCCCTAGAGACCCCTTAAATTGGCATGTGTCAGTCCCATATTATTTTTTTAGTCTTAGATAATAGAATTCTAGTGGACTACAATTCTCAATGCTCTTGTGCTACCTAATTCTATTGTCTAATGATCATTTTTTCTTACTTAACAGGTCCTAAACCCTTCTTATCCCCTCCCTTAAGTTTTATTTATCTTTTTAATGTCAGCTAGCATGAATAAGGCTCTTAAATTCAATATAAATAGTCTCCTACATAAGGGACTTCACAAGGAATTTTATATCAAGTACTTACTACTTTGACACTCTAAATAATTAAAATAAGTTAATAGTATAGCTCAAAATTCTGCATCACATATAGATCTACATACTTGATCAAGGAAGGGCATAGGTAAAAGCTCATTCTTGTTTCTACCATGCATGTTGATTATGCAAATTTCCTAAGGGATAATTAAATTCAATCTGAGACCCTAGATTGAGGGTTAATATAGGCAATGATTAAGACAATAGGTGTTCTATATCATGTGATCATACTTCCCCTAACCCATATTTTTCGCTCTTGGTTCTTGACACGTTTGTTGTTTCATGTGTGTAGATAGACCTAGGGCTTGAGAAGAAAATAAATCATATAGTGGAACAAATATGCAATAGTAATGAAACTAGGACACCTATGGGACCCTAAAATTATATCACACTACAATCTAGAATTAGAAATCCGAGTGGACAATAACACATAAATTGTACAATAACATCAGATACCAAAGTGTCCACATTTTAGTGTTGCTATCCTTTCTCCCAATGAAATACATATTTAAGTTTATGATACCTTATCAATCCTATACAGTAATTATTAACCTCTGTATCAGTCATTTCAGTCTATTTTTAGCTAAGTTATACTTATTATTTATTGTTATTTTTAGAAAGATGAAAAAGACAAATATTTACATGAATCAGGACTATATTTATTGTTATATTCTATACAAATTTATTAATATAGACACTTAACTAAAATAGGAGTAAAACTCTAATATTACCAAATAAGTTAAATCATTTGGTGAACCCAACATACTTTGAACAAATCTCAAACCCTAGGTAGCCCTAGAGTTTTGCTTCACATTTTTGTGTCAAAATTCAACTTCAAAATTCTGATTTTTGTATAAATTTTTACACATTTATTTTATTCAAATTTATTTTAGAATTCAAATTATTTTAAAAATTTAAAAATTCTAAGACTTCAACCCAAAATGATATATTTCCAAACTAAGTCCTCAAACCCCAAGCCTTTCTCCCTTGTAATTTTTAGATTATTTTTTTTAAAATTTTTGTAAATTATTTGGAGTGTCAAAAATATTTTCAAAGTCCTTATGTTAGTAATTATTATTGAATTTATTTTATTAATAGTAATTTTACATACTCTCTTTGGTGAAAGCAATAAAATGGCCACTATGTCACTTCTTCCCTCTATTTCTATAAATAAATTTCTAAATTTTTCTCATAATTATGATAATGAATGGAAAAATTTACAAAATTTCACATTAGCCAAAAATGAGGAAAATGATTTCATTTACAATGAATACAATTACTATTTTTGTAATGAGGAATATGATGATGCATAAGAAAGTGATAGTGAAGAAAAAATAAATTCATCTTCTTCTCTCAAACCTATCTCTTTTCTTCCCTCTTCCAAGGAAAATAATTTTGATAAATGCGAAAGTTACTTTTCACATCTTTCTCCTATGAATAATACATCAAATGTACAAATTATTCATGAAATTCCAAGTAAACCTCTCTTTGGTGATAACTTTATTGCATCTGAACATAGTTTCTCCCTCTCTTTTGCTACTTTTATGTTCAAATTACAACAATATAAATGAAATAAAATCAAAATTACAATCCATAATTCAAATGATCAATCTCATATTCCTAACTCTAATTTTTCATCTCAAAAAATAACAAAATAATGTGTAAATGATAACTCTCTTACTCTTACTTTTCATATTGCAAATGAAAATAATGCATGCACTCCATTCAAGGATATCATAGATGAACATAACATTCCATATCACATGAAAATTTATTACATATTATAAAATAATTAACATCTTATATTACCCCTCTCCCTATTGATAATCAGAGTGATAATGAGTATGACAGTGAACATTCAAATGAATATGACAATGACAGTGAATATGAATGTGATACTTCTACTTCTTTTTGAAATGAAAAAAATTATGATTGTGATAATGAATGGAACAATGATGAATACTATGCATATAGTCAAGAATAAAATGTATCTCATGTTTCTAAATCTAATCTCACTCCTTTTCTCAAACATAATGCATTACAAAATATTTATTCTACTTCTATGCATGATTATACTTCAAATGATGCACATGTTAATGACAACATCACGCCTTCCATTCAATTAGAATGTGATTCACTAAATGATAAAGATATAATTGAATATCCCAAGCTACCCCCTACTATAGTAGCACCTATTTATCACTCTCCACCCAAAGAGAATGGTAACCCATATCCCTTTACTAAGTTCCAAGTTACCATTCTTCTAAAGATTCAAGTGAGCACACCTCCTCTCTATGATCCAATTTCTAAATGTAGAATTGCCATTGCTGAAATAAATGATCAAATCAAATTTTTAAATGAACCACATGAAGATACTAATATTCCATCCAAAGAGAATATTTATTTTATTCATACATTTGGTGAATTACAACACCAAGTACATTTCCTTACTTTGCAAAATAAGGCTTATAAGTCTTAGATGGATGTTAGTGACTTGCATGGAAACCCTCTTCCAAAGACATTTGTCAAAGATTCATTGCCTAACCATTTATAGATACCATCATTTCCTTAATTTTATGGAACTATAATTCCATTCACACACCTTCATGTCTTTCAAAAGAATTTTCCATCTCATGTGAGTCCTTTGATTCTACTTAAGTTGTTCTAGTAGACATTGTTGGGTAATGTATAGAATTGGTTCTTTCATCTACTCCCTATTGGTTCCTTGCATACATATGATGACTTAGGGGAGGAATTTATTATATATTACATAGTAAACACATGCCCTCATGTTACATATGAGAAACTTGTTGCATTGCATCAAAATCCTTCAAGCTAGTTAGTGATTATATCTTACGATTCAAGACTCACATATTAAACTTGATCTATAAACAAATAGATTTAGAGGTGCATCATATATTTATTAAGGTGATCCAGAAAACCCTCCTAGAGAATATATTATATTAGATAGAGTCCTCTTTTAGGCACTTATTTTATACAGTTTTAGCCTTGGAGAAAAAATTAGGATTGATTTAGATTCAATTGATCGGCTTAATCTAGATTTCAAAGTATTACCTCCATCTTCAATTTATAGCACAAAAAATATACCATGTAACAAATAAGATAGGAGACAAGAGCTATAATATCAATAAGTTAAGAATAGAGAGCTAGTTTCTAGAGAACCACCTATAATATGCACTATAGAGAACAATAGTAGGGCACCACTATAATTTGATTTAGAGTGGGATAGCCCATATGTCATATTATCAACACTACTAGATAGGAGTTTAATAAAATTGACTTCTAATAAATATCAAGATCCACATATATTCATATCCACATCATCTCTTTTGTAGCTATCATCATATCCATAGACACAAAGATAATAATTTTTATGGACTCATAACCAATATTTATAGATGTGTTGATAACAAAATCATAGCATTCACAATAAGGTTAATTAGATATCCTCCATTAGTTATCCATAGAACTCATTCTTCCATGAATAATTCATCCCATAACATTCCTTCATAGGAATCATCAGTTACTCATTGTGAAAGTAATGCAGTTTCTAGGATAGAGCCTCATAGGAGATCTCCTATCCCACCTACTCAAAGGGTTTAGAAACTAGTACAAAAAGAGCATCCTATATATATAAATGTAGTCTATGGAGCATATAATGTATTTATATATACATATTCATCATAGTCACATGCATCACAATAGATTTTTTAGGGTCCTATCTCACATAGCAACCCGCTACAATTAAGATTGGTTGAATCCCCATCATAGAGTAATGCTCTAGATAGATTTTCACTATAGATATATTTTTAAGGACCTATTTCATGTAGAAACCCACTATGATTGAGATTATATGAGCTCCAATTATATGTTACATTTCCATGTCAATCTATTTCTCAGTCATACGCATCATATTAGAGGCAACAAGGTGTTATTTCAAGTAGCAATCCACTACAATTATGGATAGATGAGCCTCCTTAATAGAACATAGTTTTAATTATGCATCCATTAAGGTTTTATTTTATAGAGTATACATGTATAGCTAAATTTATTTCAATACATACATCATTAGATATAGGGCATATTACTACATAGTATGAGCAGTATGGTCACTTGTTCAATTGGCCATCAGGGTTTAGATAGTGATACAATCGCCATGGGGATGATATTCATAGAGTGATATATTATATCCCCTTATAATAACATCTAAACATTCTTAGTTCCAAAAAGCCATCCCTAGTAAAACCAAATTATCCCAATCTTGATCCTACCAATATCCTATTTTACCAATCTTAAGCTAGTTTACTTTATCAGGTCAATTTACCAATTACAAAACAACAAAGGTTTTTACTCACATATGATTCAAAATCAAAACTAGCATCACACTTTAAGCTATCAAAAATAATCAAATCACATTACCAAATACCATTTTACCTAACATATGTAGCCTCAACATCAATGCCAAATTAATTATTTATAATCAACCATTGCAACAAATATACGAATATACTCCAAATTCCATAACATAATATCCATGAGTCAAAATCAAACAAGTATCCATATATATAATTAATTTTCTATACATATACACTAGTACCAAGTAAAATCAATCATGAATTTATGTCAGGGCCTCACTCTTAGTCTCACTCTCTCCACCAGTTCTAGTGATCTAGGTAACAATTCAAGTGACAATTCAGGTGATGGTTCTACCCCAATTGATGATGAAACTTTCAAGAGCCATAAATTTTATACCATAGCTCCAATTGACTCACCGTTTGAACCATTAGAAATAAAATAATGAAGAGAACCTAGTGAGATGTGATGAGCTATTCTCAATGGTTTTTGACCCCAAAAAACCAAATGGAAGTGCCCCAAATTTCTATTTTAGTAGTGCAATCTAAAAATAGTAAGTTTCTAAAAATAGTAATTCCTCAAATTTTGTATTAATTTAAATCATGAAAGTTGAACCACTTAATCTCCCTTGATATTGGTGACCTTCCACATCCTCATCCTACTTTAAAAAGTATTTAAATGAAGATGTAACCTAAAATGGAAATTAGACATCTCTTCCTAGAGATAAGCATATAGTTGTATTATGATCTTGAGTAATAAAACATCTCTTCTCAGAGAATTCATTATTACTATGTTATTTTTATGTATTTGAAATATTTTTCAACAAAAACTCATGAGTTTTGGATTAGTGGTACTAGAACAGTTTGTCTTGAGAGTGTATGATCTTGAGGATGAGGTCAAGCTACAAGAAGCTTGGGTGGAAAACAATAGAGCTTGTAAACTATCCACCTATTCACTCCAAATGACTTCAAATGGTAGACGACAATAATACATCCAATCCTTTCAAATAAATTATGAATGAAGCCATCCAACAGCAACAAGCATAGATGCTACAATAATTTACCTAAATTCTCCAACAACTCTTGATGGTAAATTCTACCTCCTCATCTCAACTTCATGGCACCTCGTCCATGAAAATTCCTTTCAGTGCCCTAACACCCTTCAAGGTTTAGGTGAATTTTGATATTCCTACATATGAAGGCAAAATTAGTGTTGATGTAGTAGAAAATTGGTTGGATTAATTGTCTTCCTAATTTTATATAAATGAATTCACCGATGGAGAAAAGATCACTTTTACTATTATGAAAGCATCATTGCCCATGAAAAATTGGTGGGAAGCGTATAAAAAGAGGTTCAATATAGATGACATTAGCCTTGAGGTGGAACCTACCTAGGATGATTTCATGGAAGAGGTAAAGGAAAAATACTATCCCATTGGAGCATATGATGATCTATACATACATTGGCAACAACTTTGCCAAGATAAGTACTAATCTGTTTAAGATTACACAGACATTTTACATTCTCTATCTGCAACATTGGGCATCTAAGAAAGTGAGAAACATAATAATCTCAAATATCATGGTGAAATACAATGGTAAATATGGGGGGAAATGGAACTCTTTAATTTAGAAACCCTCGATGAGGCTTACAAGTTCGTAGTGAAGATTGAGCAAAAGCATGGAGGAAAGAATACAAAGAGTCAGTCTTCAAAATGGAAAAGTTAAAAGGAAGGTCAAACACAAGGCCAAAAGTGGAAGCAAAAGGAGTTTCAAGATAAGAAACCCCACAAGGGGAAGGCTGGAAAATGGTGTGACTACCACAAAATTGGAACTCACTCCAAAGAAGAATGTGGAGCCATCAATTCATTGCTTTCTAAGTCACAATACTCGACATCTACTACTATATCTCATACACAACCTACATTCGAAGAAGACAAAGAAGAGATTGTAGATGCTAAGCCCGACACCATCATTGCTTCATCACAAACCTATGAGGAAAGGCTAGATGACAAGGAAAGATTGTTTCACTCCAAATTTTGGGTAAAAGGTAAGCCTCTACATTTCATTCTTAATAGTGGGAGTCAGAAGAATTCAATCTCTGCTAAAGTTGTGATAAGTCTAAATCTATCTATGAAACCTCACCTAAAGCCATATAGTATTGGATGGTTTATCCTAGGGAAATACCTCTATGTCACCCATCAGTGTCTTCTTTCATATGCAATAAAACCTTTCCAAGATGAAGTCTTGTGTGATGTGGTCAATCTAGATGTTTGTGATGTACTCCTTAGTCATTCGTTCATGTATGATTGACATGGCATCTATGAATCATAAACTTGAAGAATCACCCTAACTCTTGGAACATGATGCTACAGGGTACTAGAGGTACCACCTCCCACATATGTCTCCCTGATCAGTGCTAAGAAATGTAAGAGATTGGTTGAAAGGACAAATCAATTCATTCTCATGGTGGTCAAATGACAAAAATACAAGAAGGCTGATGTTGTAGTCTTGACTAAACAATCAACACAATAACAAAAGTAGATGGGACAAATCACAGGAGAATATGCTGACTTATTCAAGTCACACATTGGAGTTCCACTATATTTCTAGGTAAAACATTGTATTTATTTGATCCTAAGATCACTTTTTCCTAATAGTCTTGTGTATCATAGATCAATTTTAGATAATAATGAGATAAAAAGATAGATTCAAGAATTTTATCCAAAAGGGTCACATCAGGCCTAGATCTTCACCCTGTGGTAGCCCAATTATCCTAGCACCAAAGAAAGATGGGACATGGAGGATTTGCATTGACTATCAAGCCCTAAATAAAATCACTGTGAAGAATCACTACCCCCTCCCCAGGATTGATAAGCTACTAGACCAACTCTATGGTGTGGAGTTCTTCACCAAAATTGATCTAAAATCTACCTATCGCCAACTTCCCATAGATCGCACCGATGTTTATAAGATTTCATTAAAATCTAAGGAGGGGCTCATCAAATGGTTGTTTATGCCTTTTGGCTTAACTAACACACCTACAACCTTCATGAGGATGATGGATGACATCTTGTGACCCTTCAACAACTCATTCATGGTTGTCTACATGGATGACATACTCATCTATAGCAGAAGATGGGAGAAACATTTACAACATGTTCATAAGGTTCTTCAAACTCTTTGAAATCATAAGTTGTATGTAAATCTTGACAAATGCACATTCAAGTTGAAAACAGTTCATTACCTTAGGTATGTTGTCAATGAGGAAGGGGTCCATGTTCATCTAGAAAATATTTGGGTTATTGAAGAATTGCCTACACCAAGGACCCTCATAGAACTTCACATCTTCTTAGGTCTTGTAAATTTCTATTGCAAGTTTGTTCTTAGATTTTCACATGATACTTGGTCACTAACCCAAGTGACTAAAGGAGAAGATAAAGCTACATTTCAATGGGGTGATATACAACAAAGGGAATTTGAGAATTTTAAAAATAGACTTTGCTCAGCCCTTGTTCTTTCCTTGCTAGATTTGCATCAACCTTTTGAGTTGATGATAGATGCATCTGAATATGCCATGGGAGCTATCGTCATGCAATATGGCCATCCTATTGCATATCATAGTGAAACTTTCACTAATGTAGTTAGTAAATATATGACATATGATAAGGAGATCTATACCATTGTGGAAGCCTATAAATAATAGAAACACCACATCTTGGGAAAATAAACAGTCATCCACACTGACCATAGACTATTGGAATTCATCCAAACATAGAGAAAACTATGAAATGAGAGGCACTAAAAGTGGGCCACATATTTGCAATAATTCCATATGACAATCAAACACAAAAAAGGGAGCTCGAATATGATCATAGATTGTTTGTGCTTCCCACCAATTACTACACTCATAATAGTTCTTGACCTATACAGATATGAAACAGCCACTTGGGGTGCTTTGTATGAAGTAGATCCTACCTTTGCTGATACATATCAGGATCTTCAAAAAGGTAAACATGTTTCTAATTTATATTTGCAATATAGTGTCATGTATCATATGGGGTGCATATGTGTTCTAGCTATAGAGCAATAGAATATGATATGGGAAGCACACTTCAATAGCACAACTTGACACTTTTGTGTAGAAAATACATTGGTAGTTCTTTAAAAACACTTCTACTATCCCCATATGTGAAAATATGTGGAATGGTATCTCAAATTTTGCACCCCATGTGTGATATCCAAGATAAAAAATAAGAATCAAGGATTGTACATGCCACTACTACAACCAACCAGGACTTGGGAATTTGTCTCAATGGATTTTCTCTCAGGTTTACCCACTTTAAAACATGGCAAGGACTGTATTTTTGTTGTTGTTGATCATTTTTCAAAAATAGCTATCATGATTTCTTGTAAGAAAAATATATTTACTGAAGAACTCATCAACTATATTTTAGTCATGTATGGCTCCATTTTGGTCTCCCCAAGTCCATTGTCTCATATCAAGCTAGAAGGTCCCTGAGCATCTTCTAGTCCACTCTATGGAAGATGATGGATACCAAGCTGATGAAGTCCATAGCCTTCCATCCATAGACTAATGGTCAGATAGAGCTGGTGAACCACTTGATTGTTCACATGATTTGGATGTATCACTCTGAACATCCATGTACATGGGATGAGGGGATTATTTTCATACAACATGGATACATTCAGGCCCTACACAGCTCAACCAAGCACAGTGAATTCCATGTATGCTTCAGCTTCTAACCCATGGCACCAATTGATATAGCCATTCCATTCTCCACCATGGAATACACACCTCATGGAAGATCTAAGGTATTAAAATTAACAAAGTTCATTGAAAAAATGCAACACATCAATCAACAAGTTCATGACATCTTGGACAAGATGAATCAAGAGTATAAGTAATGTCATGACAAACATAGGATTACACACCATTTTTTGTGGGTGACAAGATTTGGTTGTGGGTTCAGAAGGAATTAATTGTAGGCCCACACAAAAAAAATTTACCTCTATGATATTTCCCTACACAATCACTAGAAAAGTTGGATAAAATGCTTTTGAGTTAAACCTACCAGCCTACCTTGGTCTGCATCTAATATTCAACATGGACCTCCTCAAACCATATCATCCACCTCTATTAGACACTTTGGTCATGGAAAAATAAATAGACATTGATGATATTGATCCATATATTTTTACTCTAGTGGAGTAGGATCAGGTTGTGGACAATAAGAGGATGCTCTATTCCGCTTTATCAGGTGGTCAAAAGGGGCCAGCTTAGCCACCAAGGTGAGTGGCTCATATAGAATCAAATTAAGATGAAATTTCAACACATGACGAGGAATATTTACACAATGGGGACAATTGATTCTCAAGGAGGGATGAATGATGTGGGTAAAAATTCAGGTGACAATTCGGGTAACGGTTCTACCCTAATTGATGACAAAACTTCTGGGAGACATAACTTTTGCATCGTAGCTCCAATTGAAACCATTGGAAATATAAGAATGAGGAGAATACATTGATATGGAATGATATTTTATTGGTGGTATTTAACACTTAAAAACCTAATGGAAGTGTCCAAATTTTCAATTTTAGTAGTGTAGTCTAAAAATAGTAAGTTTATAAAACTAGTAATTCCTAAAATTTTGTATTGTTTTAAGTCATGGAAGTAAAACCACTTAATCTCACTTGAGATTGGTGACCTTACACATACTCCTCCTACTTTTAAAATGTGTATAAATTAATATGCAACTTAAAATGTAAACTAGACATCTCTTCCCAGAGATAAACATATAGTTGTATTACGATCTTGAGGAATAAAACATCTCTTCTCAGAGAATTCATTGTTATTGTGTTATTTTTGTGTTCTTTAAATAGATATCAATCAAAAAATTTATTTTTTAGATTATCTAATCCCATAATCTACCCTATCACTCGATGACACCATGCCTCCTTGAGATACCACATGCCTCTTACGATGACTCTCTCGCTCTAATAGTTGACCATGCTCCTTATGAAATTGACATATCATATTTAAAGATCTATATACTCATCCATGGTTCTCATACTAACATATACAAAATAAGGTGGGGGAATCCTATGCCTTTCCAACTCATTTCTCAACTCATCTCTCTTTCTTGCTACTGTAACATCTATAGCACTCACTATAATAGCCCTATCAAATAGATGGGCATAGATACTAGTCATGACCATCACTCACTCTATCAGTCCCTCCTCCAATTCATAATTACGTAAATTCCATGTGATATATCAAAGTGTTGACTCAATTATTGTCTTCCATTAATCATCATCTCCACATCTTACCCCATCCTATGTTCCATTTTGAGCACCTCCCACTTCACCTATTCATAAAGTATGACACTACGTTAGCTATATACTTTAATATAAAACTAAAATAAAAAAATTATACACATTTCAAATGTAATCAATGATTACCTCCCATCATATAGATCAACTCAAGATATTCATACTCTAGAGCATCCCCTACATTAATAGGGTAAAATAGATCCCACTGATGCCTAACACTCCATATGATATATGCATCTATAGATCTAACATCATCCACATCTAAAATATCTATAACCACATCCCTCACATCAAAAGGTAATGGTGTGAGGTCAACCTCAATATGCATCACACAAGCTCCTACCCTCATCGATGCTCGTGCACTCCTCACCTACACCCATGCTACTAGGGTCACATCTTTTGGTACCCCAAACTATCTAGTGATGCACTCATACTAAAATCACTCATATACTCCACTCTAATAGTCATGTATCTAACAACTGACCCTCATGTATCATAAGTATACTTCATCCTTTGCCCTTCCAAGAAATACTTTGTAAGGCCTTCTTATGATGTTACCAACCACCAATCCATCTAAAATCTACCTATAATGGTCCATCCCATGGAATTGGATAGCCACTATGCTTGTCCACCACTCTGCAAATACCTATAGAGGTTCCCACTTTTCCCTTGGTAATCTAATCAGCTACACAACTACTATGTGCCCATAGGCCTAATAATGTAATAAGGTCATCATGCTCACCTTGACACTGAATGAATCCTATGTAAACCTATAAAGGTCCCTATATAGGTGGGCTACCATAGTCCTTACCCACAAGAATACAGTGCCATATACCTCTACACTATGCATAATCTTATTCATCCTATATGCAATAGATACTCTACTCCAATATAAAATAACAAAAGATGAAAATAAAAAAGCCAACCACTTTCATAAGCACATGAAATTAGATAACACAATGACTGACAGTAGCACATCACTTTCACTACCTCTCTAATATGTACCAAAGGACACACCAGTAAAGTACAAACATGTATAATCAATTACATCAAAACCCATGTCATCTTATAGCATCACTCACAACCCACTAATTATTATATGCAGTATATGATACACATCCTCCAAAGTCATAATCATCTCCCTTGTGGAAAGCCTAAAATTAGATGTATCCATGTTCTACCTCTCACATAAGGTGGTCATCATATATTGGTCTCACTACACTATACATAGGTCATACACATGACCCAACCCTACCCTATCCATAACTTATCTCTCTTCAACAGATAGCAGTAGCAGCCTTAATGTCTCCATCACTCGACCCCTATATAAATATATCATCCACACCTCTCCCTGCATCACCAAGAAAAACACGTCCAAGATAACACAATAGTAAATATAAATAATATCATATAAAAATTCTACTACTTAAAAATAGTGTTATAGTAAGGACAATAATGTTGGACAAGAGTGTTGAACCCTAGATAGGAGCGCTAGATTATAGGACAAGAGCACCAAAAATAGATAAAAATTTATAAGCCACTTTTAAGCCCTCAATAACACCAAAATATCCCTAAAACAGATAAAAACCAAGTGTTTCAATTCACTTACCAAGGTCACATCTCCACTAGCCTAAACCTACGCCACTAACTGCTTGAACTGGGTCACAATAAGTGCTCATCTCCTTAGCATTTTTCTTTCTCCAGAGCTCAAAATCACAACCTAGTCAATGCACAAATGAATAAATGATTAATCCAATTTCCTATGTTAACCAACTTTTTCATTAAAAAAATACCATTTCACCCATAGCTCGAACCCTGTAACTCTATTTTTAGACTATTTCCTTGCACAAAATCATGACAATGATACCTTAGACATCACTGAAGTTTGGCTCTCTTACTATATTATCTACCTACTATGACATAGAGACTTATATATTTATCTTATACCCAGGCATGTACTTTGGTCATCACGAATCAAAATGTGTTCCACTCTCAACAACACAATCTTATAATCAAACAACCCTTTAATTTATTCACAACTCACCAACCTTATTTTTATTACTACGCCACTAGTCATCACTTTTGGATCGACCTCATCTATCATAGATTTGGTCCCTCTCACCAAAAGGGGGCATCATTCATACTATTCCTAATTCTACACTTACCCAACATACCCATCTACTCTCATAAGTGGATACACCACGGTTCCTACACATCCAACATTCTGATTACCAGATTCAACTCAGATTGGTCAAAAAACACTATGACTCAGATTATGCAAGTCACTTAGCATTACTCAAGACATTCAAAGGGATATATCTTTAGTTTATAGGTACATAAACTATTTAGATATGGTGGTTTATATTATATTTATTCATAGTGATTTTGATATAGATATAGACTCACATAACGTATTTGGGGGCATGTACATGCTACATGTCTCATACATACAACTTTATATAGCATGACATAGTTATAGAATTAGATAAAAGACTATAGGCATAGTGCAAAGCATAGTGTTTTCATCTCCAATTTTTCTCATGAGGCATGGAAAGATATGCCATATTGTATGTGGTTATACAAATTACTAGATTATACAAATGTTTCACTCACATATCGGATTTGGGGGCATGGCACATATGTTCATGTTTGTCATCACTTAATATTATATAGATGGAATGTTAAGACATGATATTATCTTCATTGACATTAAATATATTTTTATATTACACCCAGATATACCTAGGTTGTCTCTAGGTTGGATTGTATGGCCATCTATAGTGGTTGGTCCATTGTATTACTCAGATCTAGAATACATGAGTTTATGTGAGATAGAAAACAAACATTGGTTTTGGGCCTCTGAGCACTTCTCAATTCCAATTTAGATATTTAGAGTGGGATCATGATATATTTTTCTCTTCACAACATACATATTTTATACATACATTCAAATTGCATGGTTCTATGTGGGACAAAGGAAAAACATTGGTTTTGAGCCTTCAATCATTCCTCATATTCAGTTAGATTCAATATAAGGGGCAAACATTTCCCTCATTTTCCATGATACATGGATTATATGTTCAAATTTATTACAAAGGACATCCACTTCATTTATTGCTTCTCTCTCTAGGTACTATTTGGCTCTCCATCTACATCCCTAGCCAGGAAGTGAGTTGGACCCCTACAGCACATTCACCTCCACATAGGTATGTTTAGGCATGCATTTTCTTCTTCTTTATTTTACTATAGTATTTCATTTCATTACATCACTAGAATAAAAGTGGGTAAATTTGTACACCCTAAATTGTCAAAGTAACCATGCATATGATGTATTTTCATAGTCCTCTTCATAGGAGACTCTGAATGGAGAATATGATCCTCGTTCACACTAGCCATGTCTTTATTTTCATTATCTTAGTATTATTTCTCACTTTTTTCACCTTTTGGTTATCTCAATCACTTGATCTATACCCTTAGAGACCCTAGACTTGGCCTGTGTTCATCTCAACCTATTTTTTTAATTCCCAAAAAATAGAATTTTGGTAGACTATAGGTTTTGATGCTCATGTCCTTCCTAACGCTATTTTTCAACAATCATTTTTCTTACTTAATGAGTACCAAACCCTTCTTATCCCCTCACTTAAGTTTTATTTATCTTTTTAATGTTAGCTAGCATGAATGAACCTCCCAAATTAAAAATAAAGAGTTTCCTATATAAATGAATTCACAATGCATTTTATATCAATCACTTACTATTTTGGCACACTAAATAATTAAAATTAGTCAATAACATCCCTCAAAATTATGGATCACACATAGATTTGAATGCTTGATCAAGGAAGGGCCTAGGTGAAAGTTCATCTTTTAATCAACCATGAACTTTGATTATGCATGTTCCCTAAGGGAGAACTGAATTTGATTTGAGACCCTAGCTTGAGGGTTAATGTAGGCAGAGATCAGGATACCCAGGTTTCTAGATTATGCAATCATACTTCCCCTAACCCAATTTTTTCCCTTTTGGATTTTGATAAGTTTTTTATTTTGTGTGTGTAGATAAACTTAGGGTTTGATAATAAAATATGTCATACAGTGTCACAAATAGGCAATATCGAAGGAAAAAAGACACTAATAAGACCCAAAATCATACCGCATAATAATCTAGAATTAGAAATATAAACAAACAATAGCACTAGAATTGGAAAATAGTGCTCGATATCAAACTGTCTAATTTTTAATGCTCCTATACTTTCACCTAAAAAAATCTAAATTCAATTTTATGACAGATTAATAATTATATAGAGCCATTTTTAACCTCTATATCAGTTGTCTCAATCTCTTTTCTAGCTTTATACTTCTTATTTATTGTTATTTTTAGAAAGATGAAAAAGACAAATATTTACATGAGTTAGGACTATATTAATTGATATATTTTTTATAGATTTATTAATCTAGACCCTTAAATAGAATATAAATAAAACTCCGTTATTCCTAAATAAGTTACATCAACATCCAATTGACTCTCTATTAGTGTAGTCCCCAAATAGACATCCAAAGCTAGTTCAACAACCTCATTTGACTCTTCATTTTCATTTTCGAGTGTTTAGGGTGAATTAATTTCATTTGAAGCTATAATCTAAATAAAACACAAAGACTTAAATTCTCTCTTATCATGCTCAGGTATTCACAATAACTCAATAATTGGCACATGAATTTTTAGTTGGCTCAACACTTGAGCCATATCCCACACATTGTAATGAGGAAGTGGAGTATTAGGATGAAGGGTGATAACACATTTAGCTGGAATAAATTAATTAAAAGTCATAGGTGTAATAGGATGGGATGAATTATTATTTTTAACAACATTTTTCAAGGGTGGATTTGTTCTAGCATCACTCACACCCTTAGGAATACTGGATAACAAAGGTACTTTATTCTTGGTTGGATCACCTCCTTGTTTGTAAACTTGGGAAGTAGGTGTTGTATTGGAAAGAATAGGGACCAATATATTTTTATTAACATCCTTACTTTCATCCCCTGGCATTGGATTTATATGGGTGGTTTCTTGGTGAGTATCACCTTGTTGCCTAATTCTTAGACTATATTCTTCCTCTTGGGCAAGTACTAAATTAATTAGAAGTTGCCTATCATTAACTTAAGGAATCCCCCTATCATACTTATTAATCATAGTTGTTCATAAAAATTAAAATTTATCATTGGATAATTCATATGCTTGTGTCATGTTAACATCATAAATAAGCTCATATGTTGGGACACATAAATTTTGTACTGTACTCCAAAACTAGTCAATAGTGGTATCACTTAGAAATTCCATAGAGGAAAACATTTTAATTTGGGGTAAATGATACTAAAACATTAAAATATCATCATATTTAGATATATACTCAATTTATTCTACTTATTCATCAACTTGATTTGTAGTATCACATGGGGAATGGGGGAGGAAGCATGTATCACACCAATGAATGTCTATGTCACAATCTACAACATTACTTCTGGAATTCAATAGATCAAAAACTTCTTTTACATCCCCTCTCTTATAATTTGTATAATTTATTTCATCTCAAGTAGGCATCTTCCTTCTATCATTATCTCTAATGTGGAAAGGGGGTCTCCCTTGTGTTTGATTCTGGTAAGTAGTTCTCTCTTGAATTGTAGACACATGAGGTAGCCCCTTCTCAGATCTAGCAAACTTGTATGACATATCATTAAAAATGGTTTCCAAGGTCTTCACAGTCTCCTTAAGGTTTGCTATCTTAGTGGACTGAATCTTCTCATGATTTACCAACTTCACATCAACCTACTTGTTCAAAGGTTTACCCACATCCTTTATGTTATTTTCAATTTTGATGGGCATATTGAATGCCAACATTAAGTTTGTAGGAACCTTGTCCCTCAAGTAATATGTTGTATTATTTTCAAACACATTACACTATTCAATCAAGTAAGCTATAGCACTAGGCCTAATATTCTTAGGTAGCCTCATCATAGTATTATTGAACCTCATATTAAAATCCTTAACACACACATTAGGGTTATTTATATATTCCAATTCTACAAGAAGGAACCTAAGATCAATCCTATCACCATACTATATTTTGAAAAAAATCTTCATTTCTTCCCATGAATCTATGCATCCATGGGGAATAGAATTGAAACACTCACATGCATCTTATTCTAACGTGTGCACAAATAGCTTAATCCAAACATCCTCATGATCAACCTCATAATATTTAATGATAATGTGAAAATCCTTCAAATATTTCTCACCAATCACTTCATTATTCCTTTAAAACTTGGGAAGGTGGTTCCTTATTTCATTTTGAAATTCAATAAGATAACCTTACATTTCATCAAAGTTAATAGGTGTAAATTTGGGAATCTTGAATGTAGGATGTTCATTCTCATCTTGATATTAATGTCTCATTACTAGATCAATGGTGGGTTCAAGATCAAATGGCAAAGGTCTATGAATGGGTGAGCAAGGTGAACTTGAGGGATAAAACTTATGAGGACATTTAGTTGGTTAAGAAAGTGTTAGGTAATAAATTGGACTATAAGGCTCTAAGTAATCATGAAAACTATGATAATCTTCAGTAATATAAAGTTAAACAAAAAAAATTCCAAGTTTACCAAAATATCGATAGTTTAAACATTCCTTTGCTTCTAAATTTTGTCCTTTAATTGGCATCTAAACTTGTCTCCTTCTTCTCTAATGAATACTTAAGGGTGAGGCAGGCTGATTTGATGAGTCACCTTTGAATGATGATCTCAGTCCTTATAGATTTGCAAAAAAAATGAACACACAAATCTAAAGGAATATCCATAATGGAAACTAATCTTCCTTGAAACAAAATGATATGTTGGAGTCACCACTAGGAAATACTTCTATAATATAATAGTTTACAAACATGTTGTGAGTCATACTAAAATAATACCTAGTTGAAGTTAGTGATAAGATATGAAAGAAAAGATACTTAAAATATAGATTCACATTTAAAAAGGCAAATCACTTTATAATAGGAACAAATAATTATCTCTATACAAGAGATGTAGAAGATGTCAATTTAACAAATATTTCATGTCCCTTGCAATAGTGCTAGTGAAGTGATACATAGTTGATGGGCCAAAGTAATAAAGTATTCTCAAATAACCTCAACTTTAAAAAACATGAGATGAATAAAATTTATCTAAAATTATGTAGCTAAGGTTAATGCATCAAATATTTCTTGATAGATAAATTGAGAATATTAAAAATTACAAGCCTCTACAAGAGTCTCTAACAACACGAGTGGCATGGATTGTCATTAAAAATGGTGCTAATGAAATGGGTCCTATTGATGGCACAATGTAGTAAATCAAAAAATATCAGATAGAGAACATTAAAACTTGAATTAATGGCATCTCTTTGTAATAGTCCCTAATAACATAGGTGATAAGGACTGTCCCAAATAATGGCACCAATAGTGTGTTGGTTCCTAGTTTTACACCTTTTAAAATTAGCCTTGCATACTTGGGTAGCATCGAAAATAAAGATTAAAAATTAAAATTATGTCATTCTAGCCTTATAAAGGTTTAGAATAAGGACTGACTCAATGAATAAAATGACTAGAAGACATCGATAGAGGATATGGTTAGCTTCATGCTACATTTGGCTCTGCTTGAACCATGGTGAGAATAACTATAGGGTATATTGCTTTCGTGGAGTGATACTATAGTTCAATCTCCATGGGGATTATTGGAATACAAGAACACAAATTTTACTAGGGCATAACCAAACTTGCTTGATACACTTAGGAAGAGTTACCACATGAAATCAAAAAATGCTATATGTTAGACACATACTACTAAAGATAGATGGTACACTAACTACAACCTTCATTTTAAATAAATTTTCAACAACCTAGGGCTAAAATGGAAGATTTCAATAATGGGATTTAAATAATAAAACATAGACACATTTAAGATATGTAGTATTTATGCATCTATAGGAAAATAACACTTAAAGTAGTCAATAAATTACATTATTTATAGGGTAGGGTAGGTAGGCCAAGTTAGGTAGATATAAATGGGTGGTGTGGTGGTTTTAAAATAATAGGAATTCTTTCAATAGGCATGACATCATTCATTTGTAGCTGATGTAGAAGACTGAAAGAAAAGTGAATGAAACTATCAAGAATGAATTACATCCATTGGTACCAATACAATAGAAATATTCAATTGATATTTGAAACCATACAACATACACTACAACCAAAAAATCAAATACATTCTCCTATAAAATCCATAAACATAGGGAATACTTAAAAGGTTATCAACAACACATTTATAAATCACAATGTTGAAAGGAATTTACAACTTAGATATATGGCAAAACCAATTGCCATTGATAAGCATAAAATTAAATACCCAATCAATATAGTATTTAAATTATATTATTTCATTTCAATGATAATATATAATATAAATCATAGCCATTTTCCATTATCTTGAAAGTAGATCTTATGTACATCAGTGTTTAAAAATTTTACCAATTGAGCATTTCGACCACAAGTCAAAATGGGTCAACCCCCTAAAGTCAAAAAATTGATATAGGGGCCTATTATAATGTCATAAAACATTTTATATTTCGTTTGATTTCCTTTAATGTCTTAGTAACCTTTGCCATTGTATAACTTAGTCTTTGAGTCATTTAATGTCATTTAGAGGTCAAAAATGGGTCATTCATGAAGGTGATATGGTTTTAAAGGTGTCTATTTCTTAAAAACTTCCTTAAAATTTCAAATGTGTTATATTCTTTGTCAAAAAAATTTGGACTAACTAAAACATTCAATTTCCTAACTAAAAATCAATAAAGTAAGTGGAAAAGAAAGAGTTTTAAATGTTGTATGGCCTATCAAATAGAGTGACACATGGGAAAATATTTGGGGATGTATTTTCAACTTACTAAAACTTATTTTCATGATTAAAATGATTTTTAAGTGCCAAAAATAAGCTAAAACCATTCTACTATCCCATCGTTCCACTATGCACATAAAACTAGTCAACATGTTTTTGGATAGTATGACCAATAAGAGAAATTTCAGGTCAAATTAATTTGAGGGGTGATATTAAAATTGGTCAAATTAAATTTCATTATGTATTTAAATAAATTGTGGCTTATACTTTATGAACCATTCTTAACAAGTTGACTATATTTTTTTGCTTATTATTTCCCACACCCTACAGGTTTTACTCTTATTTGAGTTGGTATGCAAAAATCAATTGGTGAATATAATTCTAAGAGATTAAAAATCCATATTATCATGTTTCACATTATTTTTTTCACCATTCAAAGTGACTTTATAGGCCAAATAGATCAGATTGCAAGAAGATGTCATTAATGGAGGTTGTAGTCAGTTTCAATATTTGAAGAATGTTTATTTATCTAAAAGGGTTTAAAATGAGTGTGATATGATGTTTTTAATTCATTTAATTTAATTAAAACCTCATTATTTATAATTTTACCCTCCAAAATCAACATCATGAAGAACACAATCATATGGAGTACACAGTCAACCTTATGCTTGTTTCAAACTAGAGTCATGCCATATGAAAGTTTTCATAATGATAATAGAGGTGTGATAAATAATATAATAGGTGTGGTATATATCCTTAAAATTTTATAAATAAATTTAAATTCTTCTAAGTGACACATGATTTACTATGATGACTATTTCCCATATATGCACAGTCATACACTATTGCCATGCACGTATAAGTGCCTAAAAGGAGATTGATCATGAGGAGGAGAAGAATTAAATATATTTTTAGTCCCCATTAGGTATATAAATTTAATTTTAAGACCTAATGGATGTTTATAGTTATTAATATCAACATACATCATATGCACATCCTATATTCTACCATCTCTACCTTATTTTCTATTGTGTATGCATCTGCAGGATCTTAGAGAGACTTGAGATGGTTGTATAGAGGTGTTCTAACATGTTTTTAGGTATCTATCATGTTGAAAGAATATTTAAATATCTAAATAACCAATTATTAATTCACATATCATCCATACTACCTAAACTCATTCCCAGTGCCTATATACCTGCAAATGACCACCTACAACTAGCTTACACATAGTCACAAAGGAGTTACAAGGATATTCTTATCATGTTTTGAAAATTACTTAAGGTTTTTGGATGTTATGAAGTCCATGAAAACATGTTTTAATAAATATAATAATATTAAGAGATTAATATCTTATCTTCAAAGATAAATGACTATGTTTAAGAACAATTTCCCTAAAACACAAAAATAAAGCACTCATCACTTTTGGGGTTAACCTATGATGATGTCACATAAGGTTCTGATTAATACAAGTTTTTATTTATTATATAATCCACATAGGGTAATATCCTTTCAAAATTAAGAGGGTGTGTGACTAGAGGAAAATAGTTTTTGAGGGCCTCCAAGTCATACATTTATTCATTGGGATCATTTAGTGTATTCTATAGGGTTGGAACTTCCAAAGTTCCCTTACACCCTAAGAGGGAAATGAAAAATTATATCACTATGTAAAGTTATTATAAGTAATTAAAGAGCTCATTTATTGTTCAAATATAATAAATTAAGGTCTATGTACTATGTTTTGGCCCTTAGATGCACCTATAGGTGTCTTTCCCTCAAATTATATGCTTATAGCTTGACTGTAAATGCTCACAAAATTCATAAGGAAACTTGGAAGACACTAGGAATATAAAAATGAATAATATGCCATGATAAGTTGATTAAAAACTTCAAAAATTATCTAAAATCCATGTAATAATTTTTTCAAGGTGTATTCCCACTACAGAACCCTACTTATTCTAACATATTAAATTGTAGCTGACTGTAGGCAACAGTGAGATGGGAAATAATGTTTTTGAGGTTGGAATGGATTGAAATTGAGGTAAATTAATATAATTGATTTTTAAATAACCTTAATATGTCTAATTATATCTATAGGAAAAATTTTCAAGGTTTAATCATACACTACCACTTACAAGTGTCCCTCCCAAATAAGAAAACATAGTTAGCACCATGACCAGTCAAAGTTGAGAGGCATGCAATGAGGAAGATTGGAAAGGTTGTAAGAAGTATATATGAATAAAATTGTATTTAAAATTATAATAAACATGTGTAACACTGACATAATATAAAAAATTTAGATAAGGGATCTAATAAGGAAAACCACAATCTATATTCAAGACCTGCACACAGTCAAAAATTTCACATGTTTGTCTTAGGTTTTCAATGAGTTGGAAGTGATAAAGATAAAAAAAAGAATTGAAATTATTAAAAGAATGTATCCATCACTTTTATAATATTTTAAATTATCCACCCATCTTTATTAAATAGGGAAGTTCCCTCCATTTTGTCTCAGATAGAGGGCACTATCCTATGATGCAAACTTGCAGGTTTTGAATAAATAGAATTATAAGGAGAGCAAAGAGTTGGTTGAATATTTCACAGAGATGTGGATGGTTTTGTCACATATATATTAACATGATAAACCATTCATAGGTAATGAAACATTAAATAATCATCTATATCTTTAAGGATGCAGATAGGCCTATTAGGCCTGGTTTAGACCTAAATCCCAAGTGGGGGGTCAATATCACTTATATCATTAGATGAGAATAATAAACTATTGGAACATTTTTTTAGGGAGTAATAATTTATGTTTGGACTGGTGGAATGCAATGGAAATCACTGGTAAGCCATTTCATAGATCAAATCACATTAGGCCTATAGGGAATGAAGAAAAGAGATCGAACAGGCAACTTTGAATGCTTACACCTACTTAGATAATTTTCATGGGACTTAAAGGATATTTTATAATTTTAAGAGGGTCCTATTCAATAATTTTGTGATATTGGTTCCTCTGTCAAATCTTACAACTTTGTGAATAATCCTTAGAGGGCAAAATGGCCTAAAACCCTCTAAAACTGTGGATAGTGAATCAATTATGAAAAAAAGAAAGGAGATGAATCCAAATGTATTAGAATGACTTGGGATATGATTTTAATTTTAATAAGACTCTATAGGGATCCTACCAATAAATTTGAGTGCTACCCTACTTGTATGTATAGGGAGGAAATTGGCTTTCTTTGACTATTTTTGGTGTTTTATAGATTCTAGGGAGATTCAAAGGATGAAAGTCATATTGAGAGGATTATTGGGAATTAAGATAATAAATAATGTAAATTTTTTGAATCATATGATCTCCTAAGTGATTATACAATTACTCACACTTCAGCCGGTCAAAACCACCATAGTGAACAAGCTAGTGGGAGAGTGAAAAATCTAAGTGGATGGCCTTTTAATTTCTACCTAATGAATATAAGGCTATGGGAGGTATTTTATTGTTTCATTAACTCCTTTTTATGTATTTTCATGTAACAATGAATTCAATTTTGAGTCCAAGTATGAGGGGTGAGTGAAAGAAGAGTTATTTGGACTATAGGGAGTGATAACTCATGTGCAAACAAATCCTGATGATTAGGGGAAACTCTAATGTTTGTTGGATAATTTTTATGAACATATCCTCTCAATGAAATCATAAATTTTATACCAAGTTAGTTATTGGAAATTCCAAAATGGCCAGATTATGAATTTAGTTTTTTGAGTAAGCAGAAGGAGTCCTATGCCACATTTTAGGAGTTTCATGACTTTAAGGGACATTTATCCTATGATACCTTGCATGCTATATTTAATACATTGTTAAACTACATGTGTAAATAAAAATCTTAGTTTTAAAATTGTTTTTATGACTCTTGGACTTCATTATCTTCTCCTCTCTCTCTAATTTTATAAGTAGAAGTCATTTTGGCTATTGTATGCTAATATGACACCCCGTACAGTGAAGCCCTACTAGAATGACATTGTATTTTGAATTTGAACGTTAATGAAAATATGATTTTCATTTCATGAACATTTTTCTAAGTGTGCAAAGTGATGTATGGTTAATTTAGTGATAATATTATATCCTTGCTTTCCTTAGCCTTTCACGTTTATGCATGATTTATTATTATAATAGGTCATATAGAGTGTATTCAAGTGTGTTAGTATAATTTCAAGTGTAAAAATATTATTGGAGTGTGTAATATTCCCTTTAGTTCATTTAACTTGTGTTCCTTCATGCATATAACCTCTATATTTAAACATTGATGTTATAACCTTCTAGGACTTACAAACTTGTTTGTATGCCTTATTACATTATGATATAAATATTGTGGTCATGTAGAAATAATATTTATGTATCACCCCCATGGGGTAGTTAAAATTCATGCAAATTTCTAACTCTTTTCCCGACAAATAACTTTAAGATACAATCATGGTACTAGTCCTTAAACCTAGAGGTCTACTTCTACATATAGGTAAACCCACATACCTTTAAGTATTACCATATCACCCAAATGTATAATAGGATTTAACACCCTATTCTAGGTTAAATAAATTGGCGACAACACTACCATGAGGAGAAGCACATTTATTTTTCTCTTGGACAGGGGAGACATATGCATGCTCTTAGAGCCTGCTAATGGTTTTATAGCCCCAACCACCTAAGAAAGAGAGATGAAACATACACACAAAAAGGATCACAAATTTTTAAAGAGCCTAAGATCTAAGAAAACTAATGAAAACATTTGAAAAGATGACAAGCCCTATTTTTATACAATTTTTTCACCCAAAATATTCATAGAATATGGTTCAGTTGGAAGATTCCCTTAGTCATGACTGGAAGCTCATGCACTTGAAAGGAAGTCTTTCAAAAAAGTTCCTATACATGTAATGATGAGGATTTTAAACAAACCCTTTATCTCCTTGGTTGTAATTTTTCTACACTTGATCTTAAGGGAGAATATTCCCTTGGGAACCAAACAAACTCTTTGTCCTCATGTGTAACTACTTGGTCATATCTTTAAATAATCAATTGCATTGCTATAAACTTATAGACAACTACCCATGTCCTTGTGAAAACCAAAGAGTGATCCATGCTTTTTAATGATTTTATTGGAATACTCCAGATATGATAGAAGCAATAAATATCAATGGCCATTTGAGAAATATGCTTGGAATGACCCACCTTGGCCTCACAAATATTACAACATTTCTCCTCCATGGATGTTTTCAAAACATGTCAAATATTGGAAATGGTAAGACTTAACTTATTTTAACTTTATACTTTTTGTGGTCAATTCCAAACTTTCCTGTGCCTTCTAATTTTATTTTTTTCCTTTGACTTTTTTAAGGTTGCCACCAATATTTATAATGTTTATGTACATTGTTTTACCCTTTTTTATCTTATTTAAAACTTTAGGTCCCATTTTCAAATTTTCACCTTATTTGTATGGTGGGATTTTAGACCCTAACTGTAACTTTGCAAGTTGGCATAAATATGGAGGTTAACAAAACATTTAAAATTTACAATTTTTTAACTTGAAATCTAGAGTTGTAGTTCTACCAAAACATTTTGTCATAGACTTGGGAACTTCAAGCACAATTTGAAAATTACAAAAATTCAAAATTATAATTGGATTAAAAAATCCACTTTGTCTTTTAACTACATGCTGAATGGTGGTTGGAGAACATTAGCTTGCAATTTTCACATTTCACATTTTCAAAAATGTAAAATTTTATCCTCCTTTGAAATCTCTCATAGACCTTCATTTGAGACTTCTTCCTAGCTCCATTTTCCCCTTGTTTAGAAATATTTAGAAAGACTAAAGGAGGGTCGCCAATCATTGTTATGGCCACTGATAATTTGCATTTGCTACCATTATTGAGAGAATAAGATTCTGTATATGTTTATGGCCATCTTATCTTGAATCAATATGCATATCTTCCATGGCATGTTTCTCTATATTTATGCATATTACATCCGGAGTGAGATTTGACTCAACATCATCCACTATGTGTCCTATTTATGGATATCATGTCATTTCCATATCAATCCATATTATTTCCTTTTAGAAGATATCTTCTATTCCTCTTTTGACATCCTGATTGGAAACAATCCCATTCTCATGCTATGTCCTAGTTGAGTAAAATTGTTATTTGGTTTTATTGTATGTGATCTTCTGTTATCATGTCACTAATAAAGTATCTTGAATGAAAAGATATTAGGTCCTAAAATAGAGACTACCTAACAAAAAAAGGTGGTTATAGGGGTAGAAGTAAAATCCCATCCCATTTATGTAGTGTTGTATGCATCAATACACCTAAAAAATTAGATATTTGATCATCATTAACCCATTACTCTGTATGGTGAGTTTGTAATAAATATTCTATATTGACCTATTTCTAATATCCTTCAAAATCATGGTCTTATTTTTCAAACTCCTCTTTTTTAGCTACGTCATTACCACCCTCAACCACTATTAAAGGGTCATTAGTATCATCCATTGATGAGTCTTGTACTATAATCTCTATTACAACATCAGAATCATGAAATTGTGGCTACCTAAAATCTATTGAATGTCATCTTTTAATGCCATCACCTTAAATTTGTATAACTCTACCTATTGGAAATGGTGCTCTCCCACACCTTGTGTCCCCATGTGGCTTATGCTTCCCTCAATGGTATGTCCACTTGATGGACTATACGCACATGGAATAAGTTTTAAGGTTTGAATGCTCCTTTCAAGTTCATAAGGTTTAGAGTTTCAAAAACACATTATAACTTGTAATTTTTCTTTTTTTCTTTTCATTTCTCCATCATTTCCTTTTCCCCACATGATCAATTGCTATGTGGTAGGTTTAAAAAGTCCAAAGTAATTTTGAAATTAACATATTCAAAACGTACATTTTAAAATAGTTTCCTTGGTGAATATTTATGTCATACTTCTTTTCTACCTTTACTTTACACATCACCCTATAGAACTCAAAGATAGAACTGTGTTTTACAAGTTACAAATTTAAAAAAGTCTTTTTTTATGTTGTTTTCTCCATTGAAATACTCTCCTATCTCCTCTATTAGACTTTTATAACCCTCTTATTATTTTCATAATTTCAAATTGTAAATGTGTAGCTTACAGTTCCCCTATAAACTTTCATCAACTCTTCTCTTTGACCATCTCTCTTGGATGTGGTCACATGCCATCCCACATCAACATATTTATTATTTTAAAACAATGTTTTTTACTATGACCTTGCTGAAACCTTCACTCATCTATCCATCCACATAGAAAGGTCAATGTTTTTATTTCATTTAAAACTTTTCTTGGGAATTTGATAAGGAATTTTTAACTTCTATATTTTACAAGTGTATTTTAAAACTTGTTTCTCCATAGGGAATGATAATTTTCAAAGAACATTAAAAGTTTGATTTTATTAACATTTTTCTATACCCTGCAAGCTTTAATGAACAATTTTTCATGAGCCCATGCTTCACTCTTGTTGCGGGCTTTGGTCTAGGCATACTAATTTCAACTTGACATTTTAAAAAGTGCATCTTACACTTTACCAATCTGCAAACTAGTTATGCAAACCTTTTCACCCCATTTACAATTTTTAAGAATGAAAACTTGAATTTAACCTTTGAAATTATTCCACTTTAAACATTTTTAAATATGGAAAAAATCATAGTCAACCCCTTTTTAGCATTTAATCATTTTTTGAATTTTCCTAGCTCATTCATGCTACAGACCCTGTAATGCCACTTGAAACCTGAAAATGTTAAGCATTAGTTGAAATTGAGATATAATAGTGTTTAAAAAAATTAAATATTTGGATCTTACTCTAGTTACACATTTTTGGATAGGAGCCAATAATTAGACATTCAGGCATCAATTTCTTGATAAGGGTATAAATTGTTAAGCACAAGTTTGGGAACTAACACAATGGGTGATGGATCACACTTTATAAGTAATAATAAGTTGAAGAATAAAAATATTGATAAAAAAATAAGATTTGATGGAAAAAAAACAAGGTAGAAATACAATCACTTTGTTTGAAACAAGCTACATAAACTATTTATAATAACCCAAATGTTGTAGACAATGATGCAATTGATAATAATGATTTGAAAAATGATGAAATTGAAAATAATCAGTTTAAAATAATGGAATTGACAATACTAAATTACATAATGATGAAAATGAAAATAATTAATTAGATATTGTTGGAACCTAACTTTCAAATTATAGTGTTTTTTTATTTTGTTGATGAGGATTGTATGCATGATGTTTTACCCCTATAAATGAATAAATTTTCTAGGAAATAAATAATGATGAAATTATAAATGAATAAAATTAAATATAATAATATAATGAGGCAAGAAACAATGAATAAAATGTCATCCCACCACTAATCAATGAAACTAATGATGACTTTCAAACACTCTCTCAACAAGTTTTGCCAGTAACAACACCTCTAAAAGTCATGTGTAGAAAAGATAAGTACTTAGTTGAATTCAATGAAAATATTTTGAAACCAATGCCTAAAAAAATATCTCACCAACATTTAAGATCACTTTCTCATGAAATTTGGGATAGATTGTTTCATAATTTGACTCATAATACTGAAAAATGTCAATTACTTATTTCATTGATGAAAATGATTAAAATGAAACATACCATGCACACAATAGGGCTAAGAATGTCTAATATGGATGATGGAAAATTAGAAATTATTTTCAACTTATATGATAAATATCATGTTATAGGCCCTAAATCACATACCAGATATTATAATGTGGCCTGGTATATAATCACAACTTGTGCAATAAATAGGAAACAACAATTGATTTCAAAAATAGACCTAACGCTAATACAAACAAAAAGAAATTAACAAAAAAAAATTCAAGAAGTAAAATAATCAATGAACCCAATACTAATGAGCTTTGGGCATTATATTGTCTACTTCATCGAAAGGGCAAGGATATAGCCAAAACTATGAAAGAGTTACACAATTTTGGAAAGACAATACTAGAGTTTTACCCAATGTAAGAGGTGTAGTCAAAATAATAGTTGGTTATCATAACTATGAAATACATCCAAAATATTTCTTGGATATGATTCAAACATAATTTTACTCAAATTTATTGGTAAAACATCCAAAAATTTATATTAGTCAAATATATATTGAGATGAACAAACCTTTTCATATCAAAATAAATCACACATACACCACTTATTGTTGTAAGCATCATGCTGAGTTTACTATATGTTATCATGTTTCACACCATATTCATTGTAATTTGCATAAAAATAATATTTTTCATGAGTGTAGCTTAGAAGTTCCTCCAAAATCAGACAGGGAATTTATTCCAACTATTTTTTGTGAAAGATAGGATGGATAATTTTTTCATAACAAATAATGGTTGGATGAAAAATGTAGCATTTGTGTTGGATTGACAAAACTAAAAAAATATATACATGAAGATTAAAAAAGTGTAATTGGATAGGAATTATTTTGTTTGAGCAAATACAAATATGTGACTTATCAAGTAAAAGATGGAAAAGAATTTAAAAGGTGTGAGACTATTACAAAAAAGATACCTATTTTAGAATTTATGGTCAAAATTAGGGAGAAAATTATGTATCTATATACAAGACACAGATAGAGGGATAGATTTTTGGATGAATAATTTGGGATAAGCAAAGACACATTCCCACTTGGTTTGATTATTTCATTATTCAAATTTTCTAAAAATTATAGCTTAAAACCATAAATAAAAGTTTAGTCACAATAGTACAAATCATCATAAGTTGTCATATTCATGTATATAACACTTATGCATGTACCTAATAGTACCAAAAAATATCAAAATCTATTAAGGGAGTACCATTTCTCTATTAATGATGACTAATCACATTATATAGGGTACATGCATGGTTATTTTGAGAACTCTTATGTAAATTTGCCTAAGAGGATCATTCATTTCAATCAAAATTACATTTGGTCAGACAATTACACATCATAATTCAAGAATAAATAGATTTTTTATTGGTTGAGCAAGATGCATGTTATAACTGGTGTAGAACATATTTCGAATTATATTGATGTTATTCATGAAAAAATGGAGCATGATGGTGCTAGAACATGTGTAAAAATATCCCTTTCAAGGGAGGATTTCAAATTTGATGAGGGTTCTCATTTTATTGATGCACAAAGTATGGTTAAACGGTGTAATGAGGATAAGTGTCATGTTGATCAACCAAATTCTAATATTCATAGTTACTTTTTGTTTATGGAGAAATAAAACATGGTAAAGTATGATGATTTTTTGATTGTGATGGGTTCAATTGAGATATCCACTCATTTTGTAGCTCAAATGCATGCTCTTAGACTATTCATATGATACACTTGGCATGTTTTTATGGACCTATGTCCTACCTTTCTCTTTGTATTATTAGTTTAGTAGTTGTTATGAATACATATGCTTTGTAATTCATTCCTAGAGCAAATTTATATTATCCAACATGCATGGGAAGAAATAGGTTTTAGATTATAATTAGTATTGAAGTAAGTGTTAAGGTCCAATGAAGCCATCCACAAATTGTATTGAATTGAGCTTGCTCAAAGGAGGTTTCCCTCTCGAAGAGGCCAATAATTCTATTATTTAGCCATTGTAATTTAGTTTTGATTATTTGAGTTAATATATTATTGATTTTCATAGTTTATTTTATGTATCTGAATTTATATACTAACTTGTTTAGGAAGGATCCTCTCATCCGGTAGCATAGCACTTTTTAGGGCCAATTTTTTTTGTTACCCATTGTATGCTCTCACCTTGTCATAATAGGACCATAGTGATAAAAAAGTGGTAACATATCCTTTCCAACACTACCATGCCATATTCTAGATCTATAGTTTTGTTTTGGCAACAAACTATTGCCACTACTAATATTAATAATATTTTTGCTTGGCCACATTATGGTTTTTTCTGCTTTGGATCCTATCTTATATTTTGGATCAGTGTAAAACCCTACCCACATAATTATGGGAAAAACTTGGATGTAAGACCTAAAAATAATTGTGAGGAGTACCTTAGGACCTTGAGGTATTTGGTACACTACAAGGACTTACCAGTAAAAAGGGCCATGACCCTATCTTGATTAACTAGTTCCCACCTGTGAGGAAAACCAAGAGATATCCTTTATGGGTAAATTCTTGGACATAAATTTTTTGGAGAGTGGTGCTCATTTAGAAAAAATTTGTGGTTAGTGAAAATTCTAAAAATATTTAGGCAATAATTCAAACATGCATCCCATCTCCATCCTATCAGTTTTAGAAGACTATCAACAGAGTATCTGAAGACTATCAAAGCGATTTTAAACATTTAATAAAAACTAGTAAATGTTTATTCATTTTATTCCATATCTCTCCATATTTAGTCCCTTTGATTCTCAAAATTTATTGGGACACCAAAAATTCCATTCTTTATGTTTTCTTCCTTGAGGTGGCATATCCCGATTCCACTTCTAATTCTTGCAAATCTCAATTTTATCTTTTTTCATCTTTTGCCATAACTTCTTCAGTTTTTATCTATTTACCTCAAAAAATTTCTAGATTTTTCATCCCCATTTTATTCTCCTTTTTCCATCTTTGATAAATTTTATATTTTTTCTATTCCACTTCTGAAATTACTCTTACCTTCATCAATCATAGTTAGACTATGCAAAAAAAACTAGTAAAAGTACCCTTGCCCCTTCCAATTTCATTGTAATAAAAAAAATTCCTTACTAACTATGTATTAACTCTAATTTTACTCTCCATTACTATATATATATATATATATATATATATATATATATATATATATATATATATATATATATATATATATATATATATAATAGTTTATGATAGCCACCTGTGTAGGCACCAAGATCATGGATGAAGAAATCATAGCCTTAAAGGCCTCAGTCACTAACATAACTGATATGATGCATAGAATGAATCAACAAAATGGCCTTTTTCTCAACAAATTGTATAATTAGTCTTCTTCTGAGATTGCTTTATCTTGCACCAACACACCACATGGGCCCAAATTAGACTTTTTGAGGTTCAATGGTAAAGATCTTACATGCTAGCTTTATCATGATAAGAAATAATTTAACCTCTATAATATTTATTCCATCAACAAAGTCCCCATTGCTTTATTCCACTTGGAACAAGAGGCATTCCAATGGTACCATTGGTATATAAATTCAAATGATGAACCTGATTGGATAACTTTTGCATCCTTACTTTTGAGTAGTGTTGGTCCTTCAACATTCAAAGATTTTATGAGAGCCCTCACCAAACTCCATTAGACATCCACCATTTATGGTTATCAATTTGAATTTGAGAAACTAGCTAATAACATCGAAGGGTTATAATATGAATTCTTTAAGAGTTGTTTTATTAGTGGCCTCAAAGAACCCATTAGCTCTAAGGTCAAAATTTTCCAACCTCACACCAAGATGGCAACCTTGGGTCTTGCAAAGCTTGTTGAAGATAAAATCATCTCCCAACATCCCACTTCTAGTTTACCACCATCCAATCCCTCCTTCCATAATCTCAAGACTAGGATAAGTACCATCACATGGCTCACAGGAGATGAAATGCATGCACATTATGAAAAAAGGTTTTGTTATAATTATGATGATAATTGGGTTCTAAGGCAAAAATGCTTAAAGCAAAAATTGTACCTACTATACGTTTATTCTCTACCAGATATCAAATATTATAAGGATACTAGTGAGGAGTTTATATAGGAATATGATGACTATATGCACTCATATTTCCCTCATGAAATCTCCATCCATGCTTTGGTGGGAGTCACTGACCCAAAAATAATGTGTATCTAAGGTTATTTTAAGAAATAACTCCTCACCATCCATATTGACTCTATCAACACTCACAACTTCATCAACCCTTGAGTAGATAAGAAATAAAATTATTGTATCCACCCTTGTTCTAGTTTTGAGGTCATGATTGAGAATGGAGGCACATTAGCCTGCAAGGGCAAGTGTCATAATGTTCATATTTACGTGGGTGAATATAACCTTCAAGCCAACATGTTTGATTTATCTTTAGGTGGATGTGATGTTGTTCTTGGTTCCCAATGGGTACCAACCCTTAGACCCATCCTTTGAGATTTTTTAGAGATATGGATGCAATTATCAAAGAATGGATAAAAATACACCCTTCAAGGCCTTCTTCCTGGCTCCACTAGTATTGTCAACTCTCATTACATGGAGAAAATTATCAAAATGGGATCTCATTTCATAATTTATCAACTATTTTATCTTCATAGTACTTCATCACTAGACTCTCACCTACCTTTCAACTTGTACAACCTTTTGGTCAAACATGTCATAGTTTTTAAGGAACCCACATGATTGTTACATCACTAGCCTCAAGACCATCACATCTCACTACTACTTGGTAGTTCACCTCCAAACATTCAGCCCTACTAGTACCCATTTCATCAAAATATTAAGATTAAAAAGATCATCTATGATCTATTATAGGTTGGATTAATCCAACCCAACACTAGTATGCATTCTTCACTAGTCTTACATGTTAGTAAGAAAGATGGCTCTGGGCACCTTTACATTGATTATCAAGATCTAAAAAAATTAAGCATCAAAGATAATTTTACCATGCATGTCATTTATGTGCTCCTCAATGAATTCCAAGGTGCATAATTTTTCTTCAAATTGGACTTTTGCTTTTGATATCACCAAATTCATCTTGATGACACTACCATTTCAAAGATGGCCTTCTACACACATTATAGCCATTATGAGTTCCTTGTCATGCCATTTTCACTAACTAATTCCTCTTCCACCTTCCAAAGTTTTATACACCATGTATTCTTCCCCTTCTTATGGATGTTTTTCTTGATCTTCTTTGATGGCATTCTCATCTATAGTCCTACATGGGAGGATTATCTCCACCACCTTGACACCACCTTGGGAATTCTTGCTACCAACCACATTTGTCCCAAAAATTTGAAGTGTTATTTTCTGAAAATAGAGGTTGAGTATCTAGGATATATTTTCACATATGATGTTGTTTGTGTTTAGCGCACAAAAATTCCATCTAAGACAAATTGGACATAACCAAAGACCCTCAAAATCTTAAATGGATTTCTTGGTCCAATAGGGTACTACCAAATATTTGTCAATGATTATGGCATAATTACAAATCCATTGATAGGTATTATTAATAAATATGCTTTTTTATTGATGTGTACATCTATCCAAACATTTTACAACCTTAAAGATGCCATGTGGACCATGCCAGTCTTAGCCATGCCTAATTTATCGAAACTATTTTTTTCTTGAGTGTAATGTGTGTGGAACAAATCTTGGTGCTATACTTATGTAAGAAGGCCAATCCATCACTTTAACCATTAAGTACCTCATTGGACAAAATTTTATATATTTCACAAATGACTAAGAGATGATGGTTATCCTTGATGTAGTTCAAAAATAGCATCCATATTTGATTGGCTATCACTTTTGCATCAAAACTGACCATCAACACCTCTAATATTTTTTAGAATAGTGGGTATCATCCCTAGATCATTAGAAATGGGTTTCTAAACTCATGGGATAAAATTATGAAATTACTTACAAAAACGTAAGTAAAATTTGGTCGCTGATGCTCTCTCTCACCAGTTCATAGATCCATTGCACCTCTATAAAGTCTCTCTTCCAATTTCCACCTAGACATATGATATTCAAAATGAGTGGGATAATTATATCCCAACCCAACAACTAATTATTCAACTATTTTTTGATCCATCTACTAAACCTCACTATACTTAGGATGGCCACACATTATGACATAAAGGTTGCCTTTTGTTACCAGTAGGCTCCAAGTTCAAACACTCAGTTTTAAAGGTGATTCATGATTTCCCTTCCAATGGCCATTAAAGGATTCTAATAACATATGAGTGGGTTTATCATAAATTATTTTGGCAAGGCCTCATTTAGGATATTAAAACATTTGTTGTTAAATGTGATCTTGCCAATGCAGTAAAGGCTAAATAGTTTCCTCATTTGGTCTACTCCAACCACTTGAAATTCTTAAACATATTTTGACCAACATTTCCATGGATTTTATTGAAGGTCTCCCAAAATATAGTATCAAATCAATGATTCTCATCATAGTGGATCACATTTATAAATATGTTAATTTTTTAACTTTGGCCCATCCTTAAACTACTTCCACCATTGCTAAGACAGTTCTTGATCACATATTCTAACTCTGTGGTGTTCCTTCCTCTATTGTCTCAAATAATTATTCTACCTTCACAAGCCATTTTTGGAAATAAATCTTCATGTGTCTTGGTACACAATTGAAAATGAGTTGGGATATCATCCATAGACTAATGGATAGATTACAATTATCAATAAATGTTTGGAAAAGTATATTTATTATTTTTTGATAGAGAAAAAACATCAATGGGTCAAAAGGCTACCTATTACAAAATGGTGGTACAATACCTCATACCATACCTCTAATAAAATGACACCATATGAATCAGTTTATGGTTAAGCACCCACATCACTCCTCTCGTATACACCTTGAAATTCATTGATTTATGTAGTCGACACTACTCTCTACCATTGGGATCAAATTATTTTCACCCTGCAGGATAATATCCATCTAGCGTAAAATCACACGATGAATCAAGTTGATCAACACTACTCCAAGAAAACTTTCAACCAGATGATATGGTTTTACAACCATATAGACACTCATCCATGAAACAAAAAGGGTGTCACAATATTTCCCCTATGTTTTATGGGCCATTTAAGGTTTTCTAGCATATTGGGTCTATTAATTAAAAGTTGGATCTTCCACCTTCCTCCCACATTCACCCATTATTTCATGTATCCTATTTGAATAATGTTCTTGGAACCAACATTACAATACAAATAGTTTTACCAGAACTTGATAATGAAGTCTCCCTCATTCTTGAACTAGATGTAGTCCTATCCTGATGGACCCATTAATTTCTCTCCCACTCCATCACATAAGTCTTAATCTAGTGGAATTGCATCCAACCCAAAGATGCCACATGGGAACCATTATTCCAAATTTATAAAGGCTTCTCACATTTTGAATATTTGAGGACCAAGATTATTCCAAGAGGAGGGGATGTTAGTGACCCACATCCTAAATTTATCTTTGCATTATTAGTGTAATATTTTCTATGGATGCATATGGTTTATAATTCATCCCTGGAGCACATTTGTATTATAACACATACATGGGAAGAAATAGTTGTTAGAATAACATTAATATTTAAGTGTTAAGGCCTAATTGAACTTTATCCAAAGAGGTTTCTCCCTTGAAAATGCCAGTGATTCTATAATTTAGCCATTGTAATTTAGTTCTACTTATCTAAGTTAATTTATTACTAATTTTTCGTAGTTTATTTCATGTATTTAAATTTATTTACTAGCTTGTTCAATAATGATCCTCTCACATGTTTATGGTATACATGCATGGACTTTGTTTGGAATAAGTGTGATTCATAAGAGTGGGTGGATGAATGGAGTTCTATACATCTAATTCAAATCATCAAATATCAGGTTCCCCAACCATTATAATTTATAAATATGGCATCATCATATGATGTTAAACATGTATCTGATCCACTAAACCTAGGTAGAGTACTATTCATTATGTGTTATTTAATCCCATTAGCAATCTTCATATAGTGTCATTAAAAATTATTATTTGAGATACATGGCAAGTTTTTTTATTTATTATATTTTAGGACAATGAAGAGGGGATAGATTACTAATTATGTCTTTATGTAGAGGAAAATGTTTTTGAATTTCACAGTCATAGATGGAGAAAACATTGATTATCCCATTGGGTATATTGTAGTTTCTTTTACTTGGCTTCAATTATATACAATTAAAAATGCAGATATATGGTTGTTTCAAGACTTTGAAACACATAATAAAATATTACAATATTAGAATTTAATTCTTACAATGAATATTCAATTGAAAAAATATCATGGGAAGCTATTAAATATGAATATATGAAAATTTTATGACTCAAACCATGATGTTATTCTTGTTACTTTCAATATTAGTTCATATCCTAGTGGTTTTATGGATTGATGTGTGTAGGTATGTTTAACTCTAAAATATAGATATAATAAATTTAACCAAATGTTTTTTGTATTGTAACTAGTACATATAAATTTCAGTTTTAATTACTTATTAACATTTATTTTTAGGATAGAGGTGTTATATAATATTCCACCTTCATGTGGTTGGAACCCTTTGTAAATAATTTTATATTATTGAAACTAATAAAAGTTTGAGCTAAAATTTCTTAACATCTTCCATTGAAAGAAGGTTGCCTTGAATGAAGAAAGGCATATAAGGACCATAATGTCTATTTGAAGTGTTTGATGTGGTGAAATACCTTTATTAGTTGACCTATATTTGGGTATGGTGATCTCCTTGATTCAATTTGGATTTTAACACACCATGTCCTTAACTTCAATGCTTCACTCTTTGAACCATATTTTTCCAAATCCCATGCATTAGTTCTATTATCAAAAAATAGTTTGAAATATATTAAATGGTTATTTTACTCCATAAAATTACTATTTTATTTGTCAAGGTTTAGGGGTAGGATTTTTGACATTATTGAAAGCCTATTTCCTAGGAGATTGATGACCTTGAAGGCTCTATTGCACTCACTTCACAAAACACACCCTTATAAGTCTACACTTTTGATGAGTTTATTCAATAGTCTTAGATTATTATACATCAGAGATAATTGTCTAATTATCTCCCCATTCAATATTTATTCCTTCTTACCTACATGTAAATGATTGTCAGCTCCCAAGTTATCACTTTGTCACCCCATTCACTTACATGTTCATGACATCACATGGTTTTCAACATAGGAACCCAATATATGGCCATTCCTCCAAATTTAAAATATAAATAATGTTTATTGATCCTTTTAAGTCTTCTTAAATTTCTATATCTAATAGACAAACTCAAATTAGAGACCTCCTTCCTTAGAGAGGTAAACTAGCTCCTCTTGATTCTTGTGTACAATAATCCACCTCATTAGTGTACCCAATGTGGATAGTGTATATATAAAGATTCTTCTTATCTACATGAGGTCTTCCATATGGAGAAAAATTAATTCAAATCTTGAATTATGACAACCTCTCACCTTGGGTCATTATCACTTTACTTGCAGTAAGGTTCACTATGTCACTAGCTTGTTAGGCATATTTTGAGGTGGATGAATATTAAGATGATAAATATAGGTCAAGAATAATAATAATAATAATAATAATAATAATAATAATAATAATAATAATAATAATAATAATAATAATAATAATAATAATAATAATAAGAAGAAGAAGAATAAGAATAATAATAATAATAATAATAATAATAAGAAGAATAAGAATAATAATAATAATAATAATAATAACAATAATAATAATAATAATAATAATAATAATAATAATAATAATAATAATAACAATAATAATAATAATAACAATAATAACAATAATAATAATAACAATAATAACAATAATAATAATAATAATAATAATAATAATAATAATAATAATAATAATAATAATAATAATAATAATAATAATAATAATAATAATAATAATAATAATAATAATATATAAACACCCTTTGGATACTTTTTTACATATTCCATGTCCATTATAATATCTAATACCTTCCTAAATTAACTACTTGATACTCAACCTAGCTCATTTAGGCATATAAACAAGGCCATACTTGGTAATAGTCATATATAACTTTATTTTTATTGCATTTTAAGGATATATAACACCTAAAAAATATTTAATACATCATTATTCACCTAAAAATTAAATTTTAGAGCATTAGGAGCATTAAAACTTGAATTATGGCACTTTTTGTTTGATTTTCCTTTAATTTTGCATCTATAAGCTTGTGTTTTTACATTTTATCACTCATGTAAATAAAATAAATAAAATAACTTTATAAATATTTTAAATGTAAATTCATACCTTCAATCAAAAATTCAAGTCATTTGGAGCTATAAAACCTAATTTATTGCCCTTTTTGTATTAGGAAGATTATTCTTCATGCCATAACGGCTGGTGGGCTTGTCAACCAGGCATGATGGGAGGCCAAAATCATGTTATTAGAAAATTTTCACCCATATATATGTGTTTTAAGTACCAAATTTTATTTAAGAATCAATATAAATTTAGTACTCGAACAAACTTTGGAGCTTTAACAACATTTATTGTCAGTGTTTCTACCCTCTTGAATAATCATGAATATGTATTTACGGGATAACATAGAAATTAAGGTCAAATAAACATGCGTAATTATCATATCCATACATGAATAAAGTGGTAAATTTTCACCTATGGGTCCTGGAGGGATAAATGTGTGTTGGATCTCAAGAAGTTTTTTCTTCATTGCCAACACATTACATTTTAAGACCTGTCACTAAAACTTATTCCAAGATTTTATCTCAAAGGTTCAAGAAAATTACAATAGGTTAAAAAAATAGTCTTAAAATATATATAGGATGGATCTTAAATTTCATAAAAATGGATTATGGTTTTTGTTCTATTCATGTTTGAAGTTAGGCTATAATTCTAGATTTTTCTTGTATTAGAAAGTACTTTTTTGAAGCTAGAATGGATGGTGGGTTTTTAGATCAAGCATAAAGGGAGGAAAATAGAATGTTATTATACATTATATTAATAATGGATGTGTTTTTAGTGATATTTATAGTGAAACATCGTTGAAAATGGAGTTCTCAAACAACATCTTGACTTTGATAACATTTATTCTTAGTGTTTTTGCCCTCCCAAACAACAGGGAAAATGTATTTATAGTTATAATTGGATGAAAAGGTTGTGTAAATGCATATAATTAACCTAGATATATATATATATATATATATATATATATATATATATATATATATTTAATTGATATTTTTTCACTTAATGGTTTGGGATCTAAAAATGTGTGTTGGAGCTCAAGAAGTTATTTCTTCACTACCAAAAAATGCATTTTCAGACCCGTCACTACAACTTATACCATGAATTATTCTCAAAGGTTAATGCAAAGTGATCAAGGTTTAATAAATTTAAAGTATGGACCTTATATATTTTTAAAATGAATTATAGTTTCAATTCTATGGAAATCTAAAGTTAGGCTAAAAGTTTACATTTTTCTTCTATTGTGAAGGGTATTCTTGAGGCTAGAATAGGTGGTGGGTTTGTCAATCAAGCATGATGGGAGGCCAATAATGCGAACATAAATATTAAATTCCTATATATACATGATGGTAATTTTATTTTGTAGTTAGTAATCACTATAAATGGATTTCTTGAACATCTTGAGCTTTGAGAACATTTATTATTAGTGTTTCTGTCCTCTTGAACATTAGTGCAAATGTATTTTAGGATGGACTTGGATGTCAAGGTCATGAAAACACATATAATTAAACTATACAAAATTGATCCAAGTGATATATTTTCACTTGGTGGTTTTATAGGTAAAAATTTGTGTTGGAACTTGAGAAGTTGTCTCTCCACTACCCTAATTATGTTTTAGGCCCTGCCACCATAACTTATGCCACAAATTTATCTCAAAGGTTAGGTAAAAAATTTATAGGTTGTAATAAGGATTTTCAGACATGTAGAGGAGAGATATTATAGTTTGTAAAAATGTCTTATAGTTTCCATTAAATTTATGTCTAAATTTAGACTAAAATTCTGCATTTTTCTTGTATTGGGAAGGGCATTCTTGATAATATAATGAGTGGTGGGTTTGTTCATTGGGCATGATGAGATGCTAAAAACATGGTTCTATATGTTATCCACCCATACAAGTGTTTTGGAAGTAATATTTTGTATTGATTAATCACCGATAATGGATTTTGTAAACAATAACTCTAACTTTCTATCTTATTAAACAATAGTGTTTCTACCCTCTTGGAAAATAGTTATGCTATTTGTAATATAATAAAACAAACCTTTCCAATATCTATTCCACATCATGTATTGGTGCCTATTTTATTTCAACCTTAGAAGGCAATACTTTATAATATCCATTCAAAATCATTTATGTTTTATACATGGTTTATGTTGTTATGTTTTATTACATAAGTTGGATAAAATTTTCTCTTTTTCATGTTATTACTTCATTTATCATTGGTTGTACATCCATAAGACTTACCAATTTTCAATTCTCAACTGGATAAATGATTATAAATTCCAACATAAGGTTAATTTATTATTTCACATTCATTTCCATCTTGTTATTCATATTTATCTAGTTATTTCTTAATTGGTCATGCACACTCTTTAAGTTAAATATGTGTCTCCCCTTATGAAGGATTTATGCCCTTTACATCAGTAAAATTTATAAGGAAAATATCTTCATACTATTATTTCAGGTTAAAATAGTCCTTTTAAATTTATTAAATTATCTATACCAAAGTATTGAATAATGTCCTTATCAACTAACAATACCATTGATAGGATTGATGAGATCTTTATCAATACAATCAATATACTTTCGTAGATATTTGCTTATAATTAGTCCCTCACTTCTTCGGTCTTCTCCTAAAATTGAAAAATTATTCTTGTAAGTCACTTTGTATAAATCTTAGACAATATTTAGGACTTGTGTAGGTTTTAGTACATACAAAAAATAAATTTTATATAAGACTCTAAGAGGTTAAGATGTCATTCTCAAATTATGCCTTTTCAAGCCTTTATGTCTCTACGTCTAGTTTGAAGCTCTAATAGGTTAATTTCAAAAAATATATTTTTTATCACTTAAGGATTAGGATTATAGTAGTATTTTACCATTTATTACATGTTCTAATCCTTATCAAAGTTTTTAAAAATTAAAAGAATAAAAAAATCATCTTTTCTCGTACACAAACTTCTAAAAAATAACCTTATATAGGTGTACAAGAAAACAATCCATTGTACCTACAATTATGAAATTATATTTTCTCTCAAATTTCTTATATCAGGTTATATATGTCTTCCCAACTATTTACAAATTTGTATTTAGTTTGGAAGAGTATTTTAGGATTTAAAGACATTTTAGTAATGAAACATTGACTACATGTTTACACAAAAATGTTGGAGCCCAAAATCTATTTAGTGACTAATTATAATGCTCATTGGAGGTTTTGAAAATATACCAAATTTATATTTGTCTTACATATCTCCTATACCATATATAATAGTCAAAACCAATCCATACATAAACTTTCATGTGTAACTAGGCCTATGAAATTGACTATAGATGCAAAAACATAAAATTTTGAGTTTTTAATGGGTTCGAATGAGTTTTTCAGATTGAATCTAGTATAAAATAACTTAAATTACATTAAAAAATATAAAATACACTTTAAAACATATGATAAATCTCCGAAATATTTATTATTTTCCACAAAAGGCATCTACAAAATCCTTGCTTTCTTGAGACAACCCTGTCACTTACTCCAACCCCATAAAATAATAATCATTGTGTTTCTTAAGATAAAAACTAGAATTTTACAATTCCTTTGGATTAGGAAATATAATTATCGCCTTATTTGGATTTCAATCTAAACTTATAAATTAACCAAACTTGCTCAAATTCTCTCTCACTCACCTAGTTTCATTTTAGTAATCTGACCTCATATGTAAGTCTTTGTGGTTACTTTAACTATTTAAGACAAACATGCTAATAATGACCTATAGAAAGTTTAAGATACCTATAATAAGTTTCATAATTACCTAAAAACCTAATATAACTTTTTATACTCAATATAAACTTACAAAAGTTACATTGACACATGGACTTAGACTAAGATCATTTGAAAATATAAATTTGACATTTTTTAGGGAAACTCTTCAAACACTACAAATGACTCTAAACAAAATTACAATGCCAAATAAGGACTTATTGAGACTTAATGGACCTATGATAATATTAAAAATAACTCATTTTTTTGTTTCCTAGATGCACCTTCATAAACCATCCACATGTGTCTAACTTCGTGATAACTTCTAAAATAATTCAAATTAACATATTTCAATCTTAACTAGTAGATGAAGATAGTAACTATGTTACTACACTTACACTTGTGCACTCAATATAGTAAACATATATTGCACCCAAATGATAGATATTATGAATATCTAACTAGTTGGTTGATTATGTATAAAGTAACTTCCACGGTACCATATTATATAACTAAGGGGCTATATGATATATTTTGATTCCATAATATATTTTAAATATTTTATATGTAGCACTAGAGATCCTTGTGTGGACTGTGATACATAAGGAAATGTTTTGTCTCACAAATATTACATCTTAGGATCTATATTAAATTTAAATAAACTCTCTTCTCTATGAACATATGGAGTATGATGTTATTTTTTTATCATTTATGGCTTATTCTTAGATATTTTTAAAAGGTTTGATAATACATATATCAACTTAATATTTTTCTAGCCATATTTACATTATATTGATTGTCATAGTTATCATCATAGTCTTATTTTTTCCTAATTATATTATGTTAATGATTTTGATCAATACTGATGTTAAATAGTGTAAAAATCTCCAAACAAACTCAAGTCATCTTATTTTATTTCTATATTTTCAATACTTTCAATAAACTCAACACAATAATAATATTCAAAATGCAATGTGATAGTATTGTATCTTAGAGGTGGAATTTATATGGCTTCCCATGTGGATATGGAAATCATATTTATAATGATCCCAAATAAAAATATTTTATTAGGGACTTCATAGATTATGAGCTTGCTATGCATCCTCATTCCCACATCTAGTGACATCTTATTAATTAGATACTAGACAATTCCTTATGATATTTTGTACCCTTTATTTACATACTCTAGTAGATTATGCAATAAATTTTTCATATTATAATAAATATATTCATTATGAAAAGTAATTACTAGTTTTAATAGGTCTGTTAAAGCTATGAATACCCATTCCTATCATATTAATCACATTATTTTATCATACATTAGGTCATTGATAGTTATAGGATATCCTTCACTAGTATTTTTATTTTGGACGAATGTAAATAATTAGATACTTCATTCAAAGGACATCCTCTCTCACATGATCAAAATATATGCTCTCATACACCTTCTATACGGGAATTTATATATGCATCTATAAAGGTAGGATACATTTTAACTTGTACTAGTTTTGGATGATAACATAGATGACAAATTTCTATTTTAGGTGAGTGATTACCATATTCACATTGCAAACCATATTATCCTTCCTACTAATTTATAGTACTAGATAATCCTTCATTTTATGTGATTCTACAATATGTCCAATAAGTTACTAGTTAAGGATAACATGTGAAGTTTAATATGTTATGAATTATCTCTCAACACAAATAGAAATAAATTGGATATCTATAATACATTTTCCACTTCCTACGACTTTGGTAGCTTCCAATATAACCTACCTATCTTTTGGCTGATCTTCATTTCTATTGTTAATTAAAATACCAATGATACTATCTATAATGATATGGAGGTCCATAATTTGCTTGATATTATTACATAGGGGTTGACGAATTGGGTTATTAATGATTTGAAAGTGGAGTTCATCCCTACAAATACTGAATTGATAGTGGCATTTATCAAGGATAATACTATGGAGAGTGAGGGCCCCATCCTAGTGAATGTTTTACAATTAGGAGACATTATTTTTCTTTCTATGCCATATTGACATCTTAAAATACTACATAAGGATTAAAAACATGAGTTTCTTACATTAATAGTATAAAACAAATTCTAGTAATATCATTGTTCAACTCTTCTAGAGTCCTACAATTTTTTAATCACATTTCATTATTTAAATCACCTAAAATTATCAAATGTGGATCAATGGTCAAACACTAAAATTCATTGTTGATAATTGAAGTCAAAAATTCTCATTTCTTATAAATTAGTTCTAGAATATAATAACAAAATACATAAAGTCTTAAAAAATAAAACATAATAGAATGTCTAGTGAATACAATATAGGCACATCCACAATGTCATTAATACATAGATTGTCATATAGGCATTCAAAAATTGTTTAAATTTCAATATAGACATATAAAAAGTGCATTATGAAAGACATGAAATAATCATCAAATAGCTTCCCTCTCTTTGGATTCATCAATAAAGCCCCTCCTTGAGATGCCATGTTTATAATTGGAGATCCCTCCAATTCCTTAAATTTATACATGGTCTGACTATGGGTCTTATACTCATTTCTTGCTTGAAATTGAGTCTATTCAAATAGAACTATTATTAAAAAATTAACATAAAATATGTAGGTAACCAAGTTAAGAAATTAATTTTAAAATATAATTAAAAAAATTTAAGAATGTGCCCTTCTACAATCTCATGGTGCCACTCAATCTTATTTTGACATTTGATTGGGTTAACATCATGTAAGATGTATGAACATGAAAATGAAATGAGGATGAAATATGAAATGTTTCCCTACTATACATATAAATTATACTATAATATATCATGGAAAATCCCTACATACATAATACATTCACATAAGTTATATATTTTGGGCAACTATGTAGTAAAATTATTTAAAAAACTATTTTATAATTCAAAATTACAAGTTCATATGTACCTCTATGAGGGACTATGTGGATGACATCACTAAAACAATGCCTATGTCCATCTTCAATCATAGTGATGGAGGTGTGTATAGTTGGTACATCAAATGAATGAATAAGGTCTCACTTAGTTTTCTATAAATAGTTAAATATATATGGCAATTTTTTTCCTTTATTAAAACAAGAGTGTAAAATGTACTCAAAATTTTACCTTTGTATAAGAAAAATTTATCATGCTAACATAGGTAGCTGTAGTAATGGATGGGCCAATAGCTAGATATAGTTATGTAAACAATGGATACATAATTTCTAATTATGCAAACCTAGACAATGATGATGAAGGAATTATTTCCTCCTGAAACATAAAAATTATATGTATATTATTTATTTTCTATGAAAATTAACTATTAGATTTTAAATGGCTTAAATTTGATAGGGCATTTATATAAAAGATACATTTATCCATGTAATTTTTGATGACTTCACACCAAATGTGTGTGCTAAAAAATCTTTACTTAAGAGTATGTCGTCAAACCGCTCTAAACCATCATTGCCATCATCATCAGAAGGTCTAATAAACATAGCTCCATAAGATATACAAGGATGGGATGAAATATTCACACTACATGGCATATCTCCATGATAAATCATTGAAATCCTACTTGTATGATGAATCATTGTATTAATAAGTGCACTAAGCACATAGAGAGTCTCGATCTCGATGACCTCCTTCACTGCACAGGGGATCTGAGGATCAAGTGGATTTTTGTTAGGGATACTTGTAGGTCTATTAGGTGCATGCCATGAACATATTAAATCATGTACAAATCATTTCACTTGGTAATTAAACTCATTATAATAAAAAAAATTTGGAATATCATCGATGATAAACTCATATTAGAGTTTCCTAAATCAATACAATGAGACATCATGGTTGTTAAATAGTGAATAATTAAATGCATCAAACATCAATATCATAAATTGGATTTGATAAAAAAAATTCACACTTATGGATTGGGAAACATTTAATAGATACAATAAATGATGAATTTTTGGTTGGGTCAATAAATAACACACAAATGTTAGTTTTTGGTATTTATCTTTTTTTGACCTCATCTGATGGTAAGTTAAAAACATAATAATCCCTACAATTATTTTGATAAGATGAATTTATATCAATTTAAATTATTATCAAGTCAACTTGACCCAATAATGACTCTAAGTTATTGGCTAGATAGATGTAGTATGTGTTGGTGGATGTTGAATTACTATTTCCAATTACTTTCTCAATTTCATTTTTTTCTACAATCTGTGAAGCTATATACTTTTTTATGCTTAGGGATATTATGTAATTATAGGAGGGTTAGGTGGAGAAATATGAGGGTTAGGGTGAGGGTTAGCCATAAGAATAACAAGGTCAAGTGGAGGGTTAGGAGGATGGTTATGGTCTCTTATAGTGGATTGGTTTGTTTAAAAAAATGACTTACAAATTAAATAATGTAATAAAAAACAAAATTTTGTAAAATTCAAGGTTAATAAGTGTATTTTTTTATAACTTACCTCAAGTAAATGGAGGCATCACAAATTTTAGGACATGTTGAGATTTCCAAAAAAAATTTAGCAAGTATTGAGGCCTATCTTAAAATAAATTTATCATGGAATGACGTAGAAAAAAATATAATTCATTAATTTGGAAATCCATTGGTTTTAAGAAACATAAAGTTATGATGTGTACATGTTATGGTAATGTATATGTGTTCCCATGACATGTACGCATTACTATAACATGTACACATTACTATAATATATATGCATTATTATATAACATGTATGTGTTATTACATGTTATGGTTAGTAATTAATAAGACATGTTTCAAATAATGGGTATGTGTTATTCACATAACACATACACATTGTGTGAATAATGTGTACACATTATAGGTTATGTCAATAGAATAGTACCCAGAGTTTTTGAGCATACACTCCATTTGGTTAATTTTAATATTTTTAAGATATTTGGAGATTTTAAATGCCATATAAACTTACATGAAATACTTACAAAAATTATCATTTGAAAATTTGATATAAGATTAAGTTTATTAAAAAATAAATTAACCTAAGACTGATCAAATAACCAAATACAATGCATAGTTATAGTCCCACAATGAGTCAAAAGGTAAAATATTTTTGAGTTTCATTAAAAGTTTAATGAATTTATAAATAACAAAACAAGCCTTCAAATATGTAATTTTGTAATAGGTTAGGTGTTATATAAGATCTAAATGAAATTCTATGTTCATTTCAGAGTCAAACGAATGTGTAATAAATTTTAATAGGGAAAGTGCAATGGTTGATGCAATCATCAATGATGTAGATTTCAAGATTTTAGAGGCCATAACTTTTGATACATAACTCTGTTTGAAATTTCATTTGGATATTAAAATTTATGAGATCTATAATTTACTCTTTAACAAAAGACTTCTTTTAAAAGGAAAAGAACACATATTTTAAAATTATTTATGACTAAAATAAATTATTAATAAGTAGTATTGTGGAATGAAAAACTGAAGGCATGAGTGGTGTTAGAGTGAATTATCAACAGTGAGATAAATATTTTTTTGTTATATATGTAGGTAAGGAGGATATTGTGTAAAAAAAAATGAGGATGTTGTGTAAGAATGATAATTTGATGTTACAAATTGACCAACTATGGGATTTGTGATGGGGAAGAGGACTAAAGTAAAGTATCATGTTATACCAAAGGAGTGAGTGGTAAAGTATCTTAGGTGTTATAATTTTTTTTAATATGTGGTTTACTCATACAAGAGTTTTTATCTTTTTTCCTTATCATATACTAAAATATTGATTTTTAGTAGTTTGGATTTGATTTTGGAGGTCGGTGGGTTTAGTGTTTCCCCTACAACTTGGATTTTAATAGGGTTATTTTCATTAAAAGATGCAAATTTTAAAATGATGGACATAGAAAAATATTTTTAAAAATTAAGTATAATTCATTGGTGGATTAAGGTCACTTTAGAAGATGATTAGCAATACGGTAAGAGAGATAAGGTGTTGGTGTATCAATTTAAGTATGAATTATATAAATTTATGTGGTTTTTTTTTTTTTTTTTTTTTTTTTTTTTAAGGATGTAGGTGGAAAATATGGGGAATTTATAGAGGACAAATATATGTTTCATGTGGTGATGGAGAAAAATCAATTTTTGGGAAATGTGTTGGTGTGAAAATGGATCAACCAAGCCATGATAAATTCTATTATATTATTTTATTATCTTCTATTGTTTTTATCAACACACATAACTACTAATGTTTTCAATTTTTTCTTCCCATGAGATCTAGTAAAATTGATGTTATGATTTTAATTCTAATCCTTCTTGGTTGTTATGATTCTCACTATTTTTACTATGGGGGTAAATATAGGGAATGTATTTGGTAATATGAAGTGATTAAGTTGGTTTTTTAAGGCTCTCAGTCATGTTAAGAGAAAGAAGAAATTAGATATGCCTTTTTGATGGAAAAGGCATTATACGTTAATGGTAAAACTAGATATGCCTTCATTTTATTGGCTCGATATGTACACAATTATTAATAATTTTCATTAGATACTATGGAAATTATATGAGTTTCATGGTTTGAAGTGCCCTTTTTGGATCATGAGGGAGACTTATATGTGGATAATTGTGAATGGTTTTAATGAAATTAAGGATATATCTTTTTTGCCTAAGATATTTTATATATCACAAATATTTTTATTTGATCAAATAAGGATGGGGTTGACAAAAAATTATTGAAACAATTACTACATATTTTTCATGAGATCTAATTTTGTCTTACATGTTTAGTTCAATATAATTTGATTTATTTGACTAATTCTCATTTTATTGCTTATATCCTATTTTTTTTTCAATGGAATATTTAATTTTTAATATAGGTGTGGTTGGGTTATACATCTATGTCAAGTATTTTATTAACATCTAAAAAGTGGTGACTGCATATAAAGTTTTGTTGATGGTTTATTTATAACACCAACTCATGTAGGGTTGGAATCCACCAAACCCTAATTAAAATGAGGTGGAATCACCCTTAAATATATTATGACCAGGTCTTGGCTTGTAGGGTAACTAATTAATTGATGTGAAATAGTTCCATTTTTTTAACCATGTTTAGACTAAGTTTAGATAAATGATAAATAATGCTGTTGTTCTAGAATCATTACCTATAAATTCAAAAAAATAGGTTTAACCTAAGGATGTAGTTGATTTATTACATTATTTCATTACATACATAGATTCAACAATCTATAAGATGCAGTAAACATGGTTTTCAATCAATATAAACATGTAGGCATAGTTTTCCAATTTGAATCTAACCTACCTAATCTAACATATTTATAAACATGGTCTATTATCTAATCTAATCATTTAAATTTTCACCTTTCAATTATTCATAAATAGTTATTACAACTTCATCATTAGAATCATCATTATCAATACTCCCTTCAATGAATTATTGAATATAAAATGAAGTATTTTAAGCCCATAACGTATCATTAGTTATCCCCTATACTATATTCTATATTTTTTTACAATAAATTTCATTTGATTAGCAACATAACCAAAATAAATTTCACCATTTGAGAGTAGTAAAACATCTTGTGGACTACATATTAAAGTAGAATAACTATTCGAAATAAGTGAAATAATATTATTATTGATTATGACATAAATAGGGTTATATGATTATATGACTAAGATGTTAAATGATTCGAAAACATAAGTTGATTTATATGCTATTTTTTAGGCATGTGATAAATTTGGGTGTATGCACCCAAGTGTTGTAATGAGGGAAGCTGATGAATATCATGTTGATGTGAAATTAATTATTGTTAACTATTGATGTCTTGAGTAATGAAAATGATAAAGATGTAAGTGATAATGGAGTTCTTATACTAAGCATAAAATTCATAAAATTCAAAGATTTTAGATAGATTCTGAGAGCAATAGATTCAACTTAGAGGTATTGAAATTTAAAACTATTTTAAAAATAATGAAATAGAGTATTAAATATACTTATAATAATTTGGATATTTATGTGTAGAAAAAAACTAATGATATAAGTTTGTAGGATCAATAGAAACTCTAAAATGATTAACAAATGTATTTTCAAAGGTTTTCCAAGATGTTATGTAACCATCACGTAAATGAAGATACTAATCATAATAAATATCATATAGGGAATAAGGACGTATTTGGAAAGATACATCCTCACATTAAATGTAAGTTATTCTAATGGAATCCTTAAAACCCTGATTGTGTTCTTCATCAGTTTGAATCCTACCATGTAAATATTTTTAGAAAAATTTCTCTAGTTTTTTGGATAAATTGTGGGAAACTCTTAGAATATTTATAGGGTAATTACCTCTAAAAAGAAAATAAAAAAAACATTGGTTGACTTGGAAAATGTCTCCTTCCCTTAAGTATATGTTGGTGATTTTTTCAGCACACAAAAGATCATGGGAAATATAAATGATATTAAAAAATAACAAAATAAATATAGATATTCCTATTTAAGAACACTATCTAGATCCAATATGTTGATGTGTATTTTAATCATGAAATAGGATTAGGGAAATGTAAAGGGTGGGCAAAAAAAACCCAGAAAGAGTAAATTTTAAAATATCGCACTGACACCCTCCTCTTAGCACTAATCTATTGATGTGTCTTTTAAGGATAAAATAAGGAGGGAAAATTAGATAGTATGGGACACCTAAATAATAAAATAATAAATTTAAAAATATACTCTACTCACCTCCTCCTAGTGTAATTCTATTAATGGGGTGTTAGGAACACCAACTTAGGTATGGTGGGAATCCATCCATCCTTTATTGAAATGAGGTGGAATAGCCCCAACGTCTATTACAACTAGGTATTGGATTGTAAGGCTACTTGATAATTAATGTGAAACTATTCCATTTTAAGGGGCATCTCTAGAATAAGTTTAGAAAAATGATAGAGAATTTTGGTCTTGTGGATACATTACATAGAAAATTAGAACAAATAGATTTGACGTGAAGATATGATCAATTCAATCTATTTTTTCATTGAATATATAGATTCAATAATGTAAAAATAATAATAAACATAATTTACAATCATGATGAACATGTAAACACATATTTTTAGCTTGAATCTAATCTACATACACTAATAGATTTATAAAAAAATATATCAAAAGATAAAGATACAGAGAAAGTCGTAACCCTATTTTGAAATGAATATAAAACTAATTTAATTGATTAGATTAACTCAATGTAATTAATTTTTTTCCTAACCAATATGAACATAACCATGAAAAAGGATGATTAAAGAGTTTGAGGTATTTATAAATTAATAAATATGGATAGAATCACCATATACATGTAGAGATAATGAAAAATAATCTTAAAAACCTTTCAATTGATAGATATATAATTGAAAAATAAAGTCAAATCCACCATTGTAAGGTAAATACAATAAGACTTTAAAGCAATAATCCTCACAAGTGAAACAATCTAATGAAGTAATAAAATATAGAAAATAAGTATATGGTCCTATATCTAGTCTCTATTACTAATAAACCATCCCCTAACTCAATATTATTGTTGGTTTTAAATATAAATTGACTCATAAACAAAGACAAATCATCTACTCATGAGGTAGGTGAAAATATTCAAGACATGGGTCAAAAATAAATGTCCATTCTTAACATGCAAGTGGATAATTTAAATGAAATAAATGCCATTAATAATTCAATAATTGCATCATTAAATTCTAGTAGCAAGTGACAAATGAAAATATTAATTTCCTAATGTACACATCTTCAATACAAAATCTACTTCTTTGAAGGTTCTATATTAAACACTAAAAATAAATGACTATTGGAATAAAATAATTATTTTGAAAATTCCCATGATAAATAATCCATCCTTGATGAACTTATGCAAAATAAAAATAATGAAACATCACATTTCCAAGTGGTGAGATTCATAAGTATTAAATGCATTAAATGGATAATGTGTTCAAAAAGAAATAAAGTCATAGAATTAAATCATTGTTAGGCTTTTATCTTCGATTTATTCCAACTAAAAATATCACCATTGAAAATATGGATAAACTATATTTATATTTCAATAAATGACATAAAAATAGAGTTGCAAATCAAAAGATAGTGCAAAAAGCCAACACACAATCACCAGAAAGCAAATCAACACCTTTAAAATAAGCTCAAATAGAAATTTTTATGATAAATAGTTATCAAAACCAATCATATATTATATTTATATAAATCTCTTATAAATATTGTGAAATTTTATTTTTAGTGTCTTTTAGAAAACTAGATTAATCCTTATACACTACCATTTAATTAATTTATGACAAAAGTTTGACCGAGAAATATTTTTCAAAGATTATTAAGTATAGTCATATATTTTTATTCATAAACACAATAACTACACAAATAATTGAATTATATTATAATATAATTAGGATATCAGCATAAAAAAAAAAATCAATTAATTTGGAATTTATTCGATCGTGCAAACATCAGTTTGAAAAGTACACACATGTTAGATTTGAAAAGTAGAAACATATAAAATGACAATATAAAAATCAACATAAAATCAGGTTTTTGATTTATTCACCAATATATTTTTCCCAAATTATAATATAATCATACAAATTTTAAATATGATTTGATATCATATGGTTGTTCAAAATTCAATTAAAAAAGTGATGTGTGGTCAGATTTATAAATTACAAAATCAACATAGAGGTCAGTTTTCATCACTATGTATTTCATGGCTATGAAATTATTTAGTTCATCATCATTAGTTAAATATATCTCCTTAGTTCATCTTCATTAGCTAAATATATCTCCTTCCATATGGTTATGGTTATATAATATTAAAATTAAATGGGATATAACTAGACCTTACAATATTAAGTTTGAATAGTGAACATTGGAAAGATTTGGTAACTGGGAAGACATAAGTCAATGCATAAAGTAGGTTTGATTACAGCACAATTTGCACATGGAAAATAATTTCATGCAAATTTATTCAATTTTACATTTTCCCTACATTTTAATATATTTAATAAATATTTTCACATAAGTTTAGTTGATTTGGTTGTGTGAATTTGATTTTGAAGAGTGCACACTTGGTAAATTTTACAAATAAAAGAGAAAAAAGAATGCACAAGAATTTTTCATTGCTGTGATTTTGTATGTAATAATGTATTTTATGTAGATTTATTCCCATGCTATTCTATTGACTTTTTAATAATATCATGAAAAAAATCATGCTAATTATATGTCTTTTGATCATGCTAAGTGCCTCCCAAAACCTATTTATTAGTGAAATTTTAAAACTCAAATTCCAATAAATAATTCAAATGCCAATTTTATTGACTATGAATTTAATAACTGGAATGAAAGTTTGTGTAAATTATACTTGAATTTAAATTATCCTAACATATGGTTATCATCATACAAAGTTTAAATGAAAAATTATTTATTTTTTACCTATAGTATTAAGTCTTAGTTATGCGCATTGAGTATATTTGACAACTAGAAAGATACAAATAATAACCTCGAGTGAAAATCAGCACAAAAACATGTTATTATTTCTGCACCTTTAACATGTGGGAAGGAATAAATTTGCAACTTATCACTGCCCTTACATTCTCCTCATATTTTTATATAATCATCAAAATATTCAATAAGAAGTGACGTGATTTGATTGGAATCTGTAAAAATAAGTTATAAATATATGCACTACCTAGATTTGACAAATAGAAAGATGTAAAAAATTACAAAGAAAAAATTAACATAAAATTTAGTTTTTTTTATGAAGTTAACACGTGGAAATAGTTTTATTTTTAATTTAATCAGCTTCACATTCTTCCCATATTTTTCCATGATAAATGGATATAATTTAATGATAAATGGATATAAATTGACCATGGAAAATGCCTCTTAAAAATGGATTTCTAGTAAAATTTAAAGACCAAAGATACATAAATTATAGCAAAAAAATATTTTAATTATTTTACATTTAAAATGTTGTAAGTATTTTTCTAAAAATTTATTTTACCATTGAATTTTAATGACATTTGAAAATCTTCATGTAAAATTTTCAAATAATCTAAATTAAATTTAATGGTTTCAAACTATGATAGAAAAATGTGTAGTGATAAAAAATGGAAGTTACATTGCACATTGAACACACTTTAAAAATTGTATATGAAGGAAAAATTAGGTTCAAAAATATAAATAAGGATATCATGATATCGCAAAGTGAATTTATGGAATGTTGTTCAAGCAACATGAAGTTTTAAGGCTAGAAAATGCTTTCTTTTTTAAAAGGAGATTTGATGGAGTGGCTTAGCTAGAAATATCTTGGGTGATGGTCGTACTTTTATATTTTATTTGGTGTTATTTAATTCTGAATATAAATTTAGTATGACAGCCTTATAGGTTGCGGTTCCCCTCTCCTCTCTTGTCATTTTAAATATAAGTGGTAGTGTAGTCGACACAACATAGGGAGAAACTGTCCTTTTGATAATGGGTTAATGTTTTGAAAATGAAGAAGGCGACATCTTTTAAACCTTTACCTAGTTTCATTAGATGGATTCTAAGATTTGTGTTTTATCCAAATGGTATTCCATCTTTGCACTTGTACATTTTTGATTGATTCTATGTCAGATCAAGAATTAAAATTTATTTTTTATCTCTAGTAAGTGGATGCTAAGGGACACTTGTGTGTTGCTCAATTTTATATTTTATATGTTGTGTTCCTAATACATGGTATTTTCTAATAGTCTTTTTGGCATCTACTATGGAATACATAGATTTTATTTTAGAAGGATATTTCTTTTTATTTTTATAAAAATATTGGCTCATTTTTTTTGAATTAATAAAAATATTTGAAAATTTCAAGAAGTATTAGTTTTAAGCCTAATGGATGTTCCTTGTTACTATTAAAGAAGATGTTGTAAATAGATTTAATCTCAATTTTATTTTTTTGGGTATTTTTTGGGGTTTTCTTTGGTCTTTACAGTGGAAAACTATTTAACTATACAAGTGGTTATGCTTCATCTATAAAGGAAGTATTTTCTATGATATTTTTTTTGGGATACTTTCAAACAATTTATTTTGCCTATTGATTATATTTTAATTTTTAAATATGTTCTAAATTTTAGGTTTTTTTCTAAAGCTGTGGTTTGTTGTATAGTTGTTCTTTTTGAAGGAACATTAGTAACTTTAATCCTCATAATTTTGAAAATTAAAAATTATTGTAAAAACTCAGTTTTATTAATAAAATGGGTTTTTTATGGATTGTGTCAGATTCAACATTAAAATTTGTGTTTTAGCTATAACAAGTGGATGTTGAAGGGCACTTGTGTGTTGTTAAATTTTTAATTTTATATGTTGTGTTCCTACTAGGTGGTATTTTTTAATAATCTTTTTAGTCTATACTATGAAGGAGATAGTTTTTATTGTTGAAGGATATTTAATTTTATTTCTATAAAAACATTGGCTCTTATTTTTTGGAATTAAGGAAAATGTTTGAAAAATTCATGTAATATCATTTTCAAACCCAATGTATGTCCCTTGTTATTATTAAGGAAGATGTTGTGAATGGATTTATTTTCACTTTTGTTTTTTTGGGCCTTTTTGGTCTTTGCAGTTGAAAGGTATTTTATTACAGAAGTGGATATTCTTCACTTATAGAAGGAAGTATTTTTTAACATTTTCTTACCAGATACTTTCAAACAATTTATTTTAGGCCACTCATTATATTTTAATTTTTTAATATGTTCTCAATTTTATGATTTCTTCAAAATCTTTAGTTTGTTGTATGGTTTTTCCCCTTGAAGTAACTCTAGTAGCTTTAGTCTTGCTAATTTTGAAAAATAGAAATTATTATAAGAATTCTATTTTATTAATAAAATGGGTGTGAAACACTAAACCCCTCTTTTGTTGATTAAAAAAACAATATTTTTCATAAAGCATTTAGATTATTAGTTCATAATGTGCCCCTTATAATCTTTGTTTTAATAAAAATATAAACCACTTGAATTAATATTTTTTTTCTTAAAATTCACACTTTATTAGTCCATTTATATGTATAATTTAGAGATTGAATTTTAAAATATTTAAAAATAATTGTAATCAATTTTATATATTTTTTAAGTGATAGGTCACACACATACATTTATGTCAAAAATGTCCATATTATAAAATAAAGTATTAAGTCTTATGACCCATGTCAAAGAGTGAAGTAATATATATTAACCCAATATTACCAAAACACTCTAATATAGTTTTTACTACAAAGAAATTATCTATATAATTAATAACTTAATAATGATATCATATTTATCTAAAATAATAATATCATGGGGATGGTTATTGGTCCACAATAATTAGCCTTCAAACAAACCACTTCATGAACCTTAATGACCTCATGCTTTGTGGCCTCTTTGTGATTATCAAGTGTCTTTTGGCTATAGATTGTGTCACAAGTCGATCATGGAGATCATTTTTGGTAATAGAAGACCCATGGATTTATATAATTAAGAGGTGAATGAGTTTTTATAATTATGATTCCTCTTCTGAGATTCCATCTTGAGACTATGAGGTTCGGTGATCACACATAATGTCTCCTCTTAGGTTTCCAAATTCAGCTTAGAATTAGAGTCCTGTGACTTTTTGGCTCATCAATTCATGTCACATGTCTTTTGTTAGTTTTTCGGTTTGTAATTACTTCAACCCCATAACACCGGTAGAACCATGATCTATGTACAGCTGAAAGTTAGAAACATAACAATTGCATGATTAAAATTACTTAATGAATCATGGATTACTTTGGGACCTATGTTTTATAAGTAGTAATCAATATCTGTCATTATATATGTTTTATAATTAAAACTACAATGCATTTATTTTATGTATTAAATTTTGTTTTCCACTTTATTTATTATGCAGGACATAATATGGACATAGAGGATTGTACATCAAAACTAAAAGATCGATTGGTCGAAAAGTAAAGCAAATAATATAAATTGAGATTAAAAAAAAATACATGTCTCTAATAGGTAATGGAGATCCCGCATAATCTAGAAGCTCTCTTAATGAAATAAAATAACATGACATGCATCACTCCAATAGACCACCACGTGAATTTTGAAAATGTGATCATCTTGTGTGTTTATAAAAAACATTTCATTCACTTTCGGTTAAATTTTCCTTTTGTCACCACGCCATCTCATGAACTATGGGATTCATGATGCTGCCACACATATTGTAATGATGATTTGTGAACCCTACATTAATTTTTATGTCTATCATTTCCCACCAAAATATATACATATACATATATATATGACATTGAGTTATAAATATGAATATCCATTATGACTACAAAGGTAATTATGAGCTCCCATTGAATTGACTCGATAGGACTCATTAATATGACAATTTGTGGAGGTCACGATTTTTTCAGTTGACCATGATTAAAAAATCATAAATGACCACACATATGTACAATACTATTGCCATTTTAAATAGTTTTGAGACTATTGATAACATAGTGATCACTTTGGATTCATAGTTATAATTTATTCTTAAATAAAATTTAACGAATTATAATTAAAAATAATAATATTATTCATAATCGAAAATATTAAAATTAAGTGCCCATGAAAAAAAAAATATACTCAAAAAAATTTTGTGATATTTTGATATTTTGGTCCTTGCATTTATTATATAAATAATTTATGTAGAAACATTTTAAAATTATTAAAACAAGAGATTTTTTTAGCTATAAAAATTTTATTTGTAGAACAAGTTGCATAATTCTTGGTGAATGAGAGTCTTTAACTTCTTCATTATTTTTATATGTTGTATTTAAATAATTATTATGGTTTCCAATATTGAAATATAATTTATCTATTATATGTATGATTAATTTATGTTGAACTAATGTTATTTTAATTATTTTTTCCATAAATTTTGGATGCTATTAAAATCTGTGTCATTATGTAATCTTAGATATTTTTTAAAATTATATTATCTTACCAAATAATATGTGAAATATTCATTCAGGCTATTATCCTTTAACATTGGTAGACGTGAATTCTTCAAGCGTTTACAATGTTTCATAAATATCAGTTTCTCTAATAGTGGATTGAATCTTGTATGTATTCATTGAAAGGAGTAATTAATTATATGTTTAACACCTAATTTTTTACATAAACTTTTCCTACCTTTTTTTATATTTTTATGCTATTTGGATCAATTTATAGTAGATCAGGGTTAGTATAACTATACACATTTTGGTTGTTGTCTTCATCATTTAGGTGAACTTCCCTTGATTAGCTATAAGTCACATGTCGTTATTCCACTATGATTACATAGGAGAGTCTTAAATTTGACCTCCTTCTCTAGGTCATATATAGTGATCCTAAAATGAAAGTGTAAAAATGCTAAACATGTGTTCATAAGAACATCATCAAAACACTCTCTCGATGTAACTTTTACTTTTAAGGACACTAAAAAACACACATATTAAGTACAAATACACATTTGGAGTTGGATATATATGTATGTATGTATAACACATTTAATTTCAACATTTTTATCATTACCATGGTTGTAAAGAATAAAATTGTACATATATATAAGTAAATAGAGTGATCACCTTAGTTATAAAATTTAATAGAACGTATGTGATCCTTATATAATTTGGGGTAACTTTATAAATTTTTAATAGTCTATGAGGGATCTACATAAACATCCATGTTTCCTCAAATAATAATATTAACAATTAATTATGATATCATTATCATATTAATAAAACCCAATCATAGCATAAGTAAAATTTAATATCACACTATTTATTAAAATAAATATATATAATTTTGATACAAAGAATCATTGAAATGATGATCCTCAAAGATTATATATATATATATATATATATATATATATATATATATATATATATATATATATATATATATAATTTTGATACTTAAAATCTTTGAAATTATGATCTTGAATTATATATTACATGTAAAAATTCCACATTTATTAAAATGTAATTTTATACATAACTATCATAATATCATATCAATTTAATTATTGTTGAGAAAAATTAAGAACGCAATAATAATCATTGTAAGATCTACCTTCACTAATAACATGATGCCCCCAAGAGGTTTTATTATTTTCCATTAAAATATTTTAATGTATTCATCATACCAATTAAGTCTCTATGTCTATACCATAATAAGCTATGCCATAACACCACTATTTTCAATCTACCTGTTATCATAAAACTATGAGTAGGAATAACAATAAATAATAACACTAAGAATTAAAAAACAATGACGAGAACCCACACTGAGCAGATCATGATGAGCAACATGTCTCTTCATAGACTAATGATACAAGTCTCCAGTTAACCTTCAACACACTTTCATCATGATGCTCTTGTTTCAACTCTGATTATCTTGACATTGATCAACCCTATGGACTAATTCACAAATTAAGATAATTATGCTGATAGTATTGGAAAGGCTAAATCCCAAGTACCCGGGAAGTTATTATATACCGTAAAATAAAAAAAAAATTTAACAACGGGTGATTTAAAAAATTGTTTACATCAATAGGAAAAATTGGACACTAGCCACAAATCATCAGATAAACGGATAAGACCTTTTTAGTGGAATAGTCCAAAACTAAACATAATACTTTTCAATGAAATGCAGTAGTTATCAATACAAAACATTATACTACCAGTAGTTGATTGTAAATAGTATATTTAAAATGAATGTGGGATACAACATAATTCGTACTATATATACTGTTCGCAACAAATCATAGTCAGTGATATGGTTCAGCCAATTTTTATTCTTATTACCTAGAATTGCATGTAAGTGAATAATAGTTCTTTCTCTTTCTATGGCAAATCGAACCCGCTTAATATCTGGTCTAAGGTATTTATTATAACGTAGGAAAAAACTCTTCCGGCACCCCAAAATCCCTATCCGTGTTTATATTGTATATATTCACTATGTGTATACATAAGTTGAGATGTAACATGTATAAATCTGCCAACTAGTTCCTCTTCCTTTGCAGAAGTTGTAAAGCCAACTATGAACTTGTCATCTGTTTCCTCTTCATTTCCATTGTACATATATATTTTTTTAAATAATTTTATTTAACATGCAAATTAAATTTTAAACATATATTCACAACATATACAATTAAGACAGTATGCACGCTCAAATTCATTATGCAATTAGTATATATGTAAATATTAATTCAACTAAATGATTTTTTATGTCGGTATGCATACATTTTATACAAATGAATTCAATGAGGTACATATACATTTGTACAGATCAAATTGCTTGAAATTAAAAGATAGGGCCTAGAATAAACAACCATGAGCCTCTTATTGAAACGAAAATAAACGTTGTGGTGGTCCATCCAACATAGAATACGAAGAATGTTGTAGTTGGTGCAAGTTGTAAATATTTATGGTTGAAAAACTAGGTAGGAGTGCTCGTCATCTTGAAAACTTACATCTCTAATCTATCAACAAATTATAGATGATATTGCGTATTCACCTAAAGGGAAAAGCCTTCACATGTTGAGCATGTTTCTGTTACTTAATATTTAATTGTTTAGATGGGACCCATTTATTAAACATATTTGCATATTTATGTAGATTTTTTATTTAAATAATATTTTTGTTTAATTGTATCTTTGTGTAAAAATGTACTATTTATAGCATATTGATCATTGACAATAATAGATATATCTAAAAATATATTAAGTAAAAAAAAAATATATTTTTTCAAACATAATAAATATGGAATATGTGTTTGAACATTCATTTAAGTTGAGAAGTTTTAAAAACTAAGTGTCAATATTCCACTATAAAGTATTGGGACATAGGTTGAAATTCCACCTAGAGTTTAGGTGACCCACAATAAAAGACATATATTACCAGATTAGCATAGTGGGAATATGAGGGATATAATACATGTTTGTATTTTTTATCAGGTGTGGGCTCATCAACCCCATGATTATCATGTATTAAAAAAAGCATTATAAAGTATTGATTTATACATATAACCATCCCTAATAGTACATAATTATATATATGACCACTTATGAACTTACATTTTAAAACATAATCTATAATATTTTAACTTTATTGAAGACAAAATCATCCATTTGATCTCAATATCCAACTCTGGGAATTTCACATACTTAAAGATTTACACACAACTATTGTACTTTTGATTATTTTAACCACAAGTCAAAATAGGTCAACCCCCTATAGTTGAAAATTTGTATAGGGGCTTATTAAGGTCTTATAGTGTCTACCATGGTCTTAGATGAGGTCATTTGATATGTCAATAGCTTTGTCATGGTCACTTTTAGTTCTTAGATAGTTTATGTCATGTTAGGGGTCATATTTGAGTCATTTATGAAGGATTGTAAGCTTTTCCATGTAAAACAAGGTGTCAAAGTGTTTCCCAATGTTACCCATATCAGTTTCTTATCAGACATGTCAGTCCTAGTTGAAAACTTACATTTTTCTACATCAGAAGAAGAAAATAGTTGAAAAAGAAGAAGTTTTGAGTGTGGCACATGTGGTAGGATTCTATAATGACTCTTCAACTCCCCTAAACTCATTGTCAGATTTGATCAAATTTGAAACACTTGAAAATATCCTAAAACCATTCTATTCTTCCATCTCTCCACTAGAGAGACAAAAATAGCCAACTGGTTTTGGTCTAGTACAGAAAATAGGGATTGATTCAGGGCAAATCCACTTGGTGCTAGATATTAATATTAGTCTAATTACATTTCATGGTATGAGTTCAAGGATTGATTTTTTATGCTCTATGAACTATTTTTTAGAAGTCTACTATCTTTTTCTGCATGGTTATCCCCACACCCTACATGTTTCTCTTCTATTTACACTGGTCCATAAAAACTAATTGATGAAAGTGTTTTCAGATAGTGTGGATATCCTCCTCACATGGTTCTCATTTTATTTTACACATTTGGAGTGGATGATAAAATTATAAACACTTCATTTTATTAGTAGGAACTCCATTGATAAATTACAGACAAGTTTCAACAACTACAGTGGGTTCATGTTCTTTTGGTGGTTTCAAATGAAGATGGCATGTTGTGTTTCAATCCTTTCATTATATGATGAACAATCATCCTTATAAATCTTAGTAATAAAGGTATTTTATATGAAATATAGTAAATAAGCATATATGTGCAGTTAATTTTTTTACATGTGCACCTACAGTTAGGAGAAAAGAGAGTCTTGCACAGTCATGGTGATGTGGTGAAGACATTCCAAAGTGTTGATAGGTATCTTAAGGTGTAAATAACATATTTGAGCTATCTAATGGTGATTTGAGTTTTATTGAGATAACATATTCTTCATGTACAATGTTCTACCTTGTATACTACAATACCACATACAAGAAAGCTCATACAGAGGTCTATGAACATTGAAATGTAACTATTGGAACTTGTTTGAACCTCTTTAAGTCTTAAGAACATGGAGAATGTCATGGTAGCCATGGTAGAGCCATGAAGTGGAAAATATATCTATTTAAAATATCCACAAGTTGATGAAGTGACTTAAGGTATAAATTACCTTAAAGTCTTTGAAATAGGGTTTTCACATTTGTTTTGATCCTTTCATAGTGAAATACATGATGTATAAAGATATTTGAATGATTTCATCATATAGCCTACATGTAGGGGCAATGCCCTGCAAGAGAACATGAATGTTTTGACAAGAGAGGGTGATATAATAAGGTTTCAATCTCATAAAATATTTCACTACAATATTTCAATATTCTCTATACTGTTTTGAGCTTCAAATGATTTCACAGTCTAATAGTGTCATGATGAAGGTATAACTTGCAAGCAAATGACCCCACTTGGATAGAAAGAAAACCATGGTCTCTATAGTATACAAAGAGGTAAATATACAAGGTATTGGTGTGAAACATCACCTAAAAAGGCCCCTTTGTCATTAAAAGGGCCACCTATAGTCTGATTGTAGGCACCTACAAGTTGATGACAAGATGCTAGAGATGAGAAACCCAAAAGACATAAGCACCTACCTATTGGATATGGCTTCAAGGAATTTTAAGATATCTTGGGATCTGAAACATTGGGTTCAAGATATAAAAATCATATACTAGTGTCTTTTTGATTTCAAAATGATAACTACAACTTGACTATAGTGTGATAGTACACTAGTATATGGTTGTTTGGTCATATCACAAGTCCTTAGTTATAAGACTGGAATTTGAATAGTTGGGACATGATCTCAAGGATTAGAAAATGGATCCAAGAATGAGATATAATTTCTAATTCAAAATAACAACATACAAGAAACCTCATTTGTTTGAAAAGCACACCTATATTTTGCCATAGTAGGTCATTAGGCCTAGGTTTGGAGGAGTGAATTGAGAGAGTTAGCACAATTTGGGAGTGATAGAAATGTTGAGAACACCTTAAAAATTATTATGATTGTATCAAATTATACTCATCATAAGGAAATATAGAGAGGATGGTTTTAACATACAACCTCATAGGGATCTAAATTTTTTTAGACAGTCATCAATTCTAGGAGTCTATATTGAACATTTAGAATGTTGATGACCTTTCATAGGTGAACAAGATATAAAAATTTGTAAATATTATGTAAATGACCAAATATAACCTCTTATGTATTTGGTTTAACTAATAATATATGGGAATTTCCCTCTATTCTATCTCGAATAGAGGGCACTCAAGGAAATAGGAAGACTGCATATTTATTATGAGAATGATAAGAAGGTGAGTTGGGGATTGTTGAACCAGTGAAGAATGGTATGGAAGTATGTGTTAAACATGAAAATAAATAAATGAGCCATTGGAATATTGATTAACTACTTAGAGGTGTTTATGAACAACTATGTATATACTAGGCCTATTAGGCCTAGACTAGTTGTAAAGCCCTAGGAGGTCTCAATACCATTTACAATAGCAAGTGAACACCAGATGCGTTGGATCATATTTAGAGAAAGATATGAGTTTTTTTTTTAAAACATTGGATTGCATATATCCATCACAAGTTGGTCAAACCTGACCTTTTTCACCTTAGGATTACTTAGATTGCACTCCCAAGCTTGAGAGGCCATCTCTAGAAGCTCAAACTAGTACAAAATGATTGAATGGAGACCCAAGCACTTCGGAATAGTTTTAAGAGGTCTTGAACTTACCTTTAGTAATATTTATTCCTAGATAGAGTGTCTAACTTTTATGAACAATACCTAAGGGTTAAAACTATTTAAAACACTCTAAAACCCTTTCTCATAACCTGATTGGCAAGATAAGGAAGAAGATGGATCCAAATGAGCTAGTTTGGTTGAGAAAGTGAGTTTTACTTGAAAATAACACCCTCAGGTTCCTTCTCGTTAGATTGGTTGGTAGCCTATTTTTATATACATGCTACATAATAGGTTCTCTCTATAGATTTATGTGTTTTTCAAGTTTACGGGAGAGTTAAAGGATGAAAATTAATTAATAAGGTTAATTGGGATGTATTATAACTCCTCATGTTAATATATTACTTTAAATAAGCACACAAATACCTTTGTAATCACCATCACTTCATGTAGTCTATGGAAGATAATGAGCATGAAGAACGATCACCAATTGAGAAACTGATAAGTCCAATTGGGAAACCCTTTAAATTGTACTTGATGGATTAGAATGCAAGGGTATTATTGATAGGTTTCATAACACCCCTTACATAGATTACATTGAGAAACTAAAAATCATCTTAGTACCAAATGTGAAGATAAACCTATAGAACTAGTGATGGTGACTCCAGATGATGAGAACACTTGTCCAAAAAAAAATTAGTGGTTAGGGACACATATAATTCATGTTGGATCTTATTCTTGATCTCCCCATCATAGCACATATGTGTCAACTATTCCTAATCTGATTTGGAGCACTCAATAGAATCCTAATGATGAAGATTATTTACAAAAAGGTAGTTGAAGGGTCCTATGCCATTTTTGAAGAATTTTCATGACTTGAAGAGACATTTGTCCAAATAGAAATTTTATCATCTCTTCCATACTCTATTCCTCTATAGCATAATTGATTCCCATGCCTTGACAACTAGCATTATGACCCTTGAGCTCCACTTCTCTCTCTCCTTTCTCACATTCTATAAGTGTAAGCCATTTTGGCTCTTATTTTATAATTCCACAACTGGTATGGTGAAGCTATAATTATTTGATGTTTTATTTTTAATTCAAATAATAAATACAAGCTATTTTTGAGCTCATTATCTTGTCTAAGTGTGAAAAGTGATGTATGGTGAGGTTTAGTGATAAGTTTATATCCTTGCCTTTCTTTGTGCTTTCATGTTTGGTGCAAGAATTTCTCATTGTAACGAGTCATATGGACATTAGCTAGTGTGTTTGACTCCCTTAAAGTGTACCAGTATCCTTAATATCTTCAACTAACCTATGTTCCACATACCTTGAGTAGTCTCACGAATATCTCCTTCATATATAAATGTTAGTGTTAGAATAACCGAGGACTTTGGAGCTAATGTTGTAGGTATTATCTTTTGATGAAAGAGTCTAATGATATTTTAGATATATTCATGGTATATCAACCCATTAGAATATTTTAATTTCATGCATACGTATACCTCTTTCCCCAAAAGTAATCAATTAGTGTAGTTGATAAGCACTTAAAGGTCTATTTAGGGAGCTAGCCCTTAAACTTAGAGGTTTCCCTCTACTATAGGCAACCCACATGTCTAAGCTTATAGTAAGCTTGAAAAACCTATTTTAAGGTGTTATATTTGGTTACAAAATTCATGGCATGCTCGATAGGACCATTGTCCTAAATACGACTTATCAAGGTGAATGGTATTCTTGACAACATAATAGCTATATTTGATGTGCTATTGCATTTTGTGACTTCATTCAAGGTAAAATATAATTGTATACCATTATTTTTTCATATATTTTTGCTCATATTTCATTCTATTTACTAGGTCCTCTTCTCGTAGAGTTTTTAATCCTATCAATCCACCTATTTAGCTTGAAATTGATCTTGAAGTTCAACATCCTTAGCTTATTATTCCCTTTCAAGAGAAAGAGGACTTTTCTAGCTAAGGAGGCCAATAAATTGAAGAGAAACTGGCTAGGTAGCATGCCTTCCTAGCCTTTAATACTGAAAATCCAATCCATCTTGATGCATATGATGACATTCCCCCTAATGCTATAGAGAGTTCTCCTACATTCAATGGTGAAGTCCATATGACTCCTAGTGAGCAAATTAGGGACATATCAAAATTTTGTAGTTTTCATAATGTCATTGAGGTAAACATTACTACTAGACTCATTATGATGTCCCTTAGAAGAAAACACTTAATTAGCATATGACTTTGCCTGGTGAATGTATCACAACTTGGGATCACTTTGGAAAGATTATAACTTAAATATTTAAAGACAAGTGTGATCATACTCTACTCATCCATCAACTAAAAATGATTCAAAGATCCCCCAAGGAGACAATGCATAATTTTAATGAAATATTCTAAAGAACACGGCATATGTTACCTCCTTTGATGAGACCACCTACTAGATTTGTGTTTTATAAATACTTGAGGGCCATAGGCATTGAAATAGACATCATGCTACAATCCATGGGTGGTTTGACCTTACCTAAGGCATATGACCTTGGCAATAGATCTGATAATGGCCTCATTCAAGTGGGAATGTTACATTTAAAAAAATTTATGCCTAAAATACCAAGTATATTTTTTGATGATCCAAGTGTGTCTCATGTTCCCAATTCAAATTCCAAGTCAAAGACTACTCCTAAGAAGGTGAAAGAGATAATTAATGGGAAGGAAAGATATGAAGCGTTAGAGGATAAAACTAGGCAACCTAATCTACAATAAGGTCATCACCAAAATAACTACCCCTATCATCATCATTATGGTCAACAATATTGGCAAGGGAGAGATCAAGGGAAACATAACTTTAATAATCCTGACAATGTATACAATCCTATTTTGACCTCCAACATAAGAGTAATGGTATTGGTGCATAAAAATATCATCCAAGGAGAGGAATGGAAATAAGGTAAATTCATGGATGCAAATTAATGTGGATATCAAGCTATATTTTCTCAAGAATTCACTTCTCAACTATCAATATAAGAAGAAGTTCTAATGCAAGCTAATTAAGGTTGGCAATGTCAAGGAGTAAGTTTCACTAACTTACTAGTTGAAGGCACTTATGTGATTAATCAAGAAAATTTAGTTGAATAAAATACTACATATATGAGGAAGGATCTAGTAGATGCTTATAGTGTTCTTGAAAGTGAAAATAGTCATCTTATAAGGCAAGAAAGAATGACTACAAACATGGTAGTCCCTACAAATCCTGCACCTCCTACAAGTCAAAATGTTGGTGGTGTACTTAAAGTGTTTCAAGTTCCAAACACTTCCTTACCTATAAAAACTCAAGAAAAATAAGTAATTATTCTCTAAACATTATGTATTTATTGAATAATGCTAAGGCATATATCTCCATTGGGGATGTCTTTCATATGCCTGGACAAAAAGAGCTTTTGTAAAAGTAGTTATTCACTCTCCATGTTAATCCTCCATCATCAAGCGATAGTCATAATAATGTTTATATTACCAATGTTCATAATAAATTTTTATAACCCTATACTAAATTTTATAAGCCTCCACCTTTATACGTTAGTCTTATTATGGGGGACAAACTAGTTCATAACTACATAGTTAATAGTGGAGTTAACACATTAGTGATGCCCAAGGTTTTAGTTGATAAATTGGGTCTAAAATATGAAACACATAGTAAATGGGTGCTTAATTTAGGTTGTACACCTAAAAAGTGAGTATGATTGATCAAAATTATGAACGTATTCTTGCATGATTGTCTTGGTTTCCCCATCCTCTAAGACATTATGGTTGTCAACTTACCTGGCCACATTGTTATCTACCTCTCAATGTATTTCACAGCCAGGATAGGAGGCTAACACTCAACTACTTATTTTTTTAATCCTTTCAGAAAATATATGGAACAAAATTGACCACCAAAACTCAACCACTTGTAAAGATTCACATTGATCCCTATGTAGAGGCAAGTTCTAACTTGAATTGTGTCATCAATGATAAACAAGAGTCTATTATGGATGATGGTGATTTTTCTAAGCTTGAGGGCAATTCTAATTTTTTTATAGATGAGTATGGTGCAAACACATATGGACATGATCTACATACCTACTTTGAACAAACTAACTTTAACACCTATATCATCTATGAGGGAACATTTGAGCAATCTAAGATAAGCATTAAGAATTCATTCTCACATGATATTGAAGGAAATCACTCGATTCATGTGTTGATGATGATATTTTGAAGAAAATGATCAATGGATATGGTGATAAGATCAATGTGTTTCTAGTTGTACTTGATTAATAAGTACTTAAATACGACACTCATGAGGAATAAGATGACCTATGAAAAAGGTTCACTACCTTGAGTCAAGAGTTTGAGAAACTAGGTGAGACTATTCCCGCCCTAAAGAAGTACAAATCTGATGATATGCTTGTTAATGAGACTAATAAATAAGATGTTGAGTGCCCCATTAATAAATAAAGAGAAAGGTTCATCAAACATGAGATTTTATGTATTAGTGATGTAAAATAACTTGTAATCATAGAGAATCCTAGTGAAGTCAAACCAAAAGTTTTTTAATTCATGGAGAAACTAACACCTCAACTTGATGTCGAGTCAAATTCAGATGTGTTGGATTATAGTGTAAATAAATTTGATGAACGTATACATAAAGTATATCATACCCAAGAGCAAGATAAGGTGGGGGTAGATGTCATGCTTCCTAACATTCAATTTTTGAAATGTAGATTAGATATGATAGAGATTAATTAAGTTTTAAAAATAAATAAGATTCTTGGAGGGAAAAAGAGATCATTTAAGAAACCTCAAAGTAGTCCACTTATAGATATAATAATAGCCAAATATGTTGAGCATTTTTACCATCAACATGAGAAAGTACGTGTTGACAAGCATAATTCATACGATAGGTTTCTTTCATATGGAAGTAAGGATGCAAGAGGAACCACCTTAAACCCTAGTTGAAGCATGGTGAGTTATTTTCAAATCAAGATTGAGGTCTTATATATATATATATTAAGATAGGTGTGTGTCTTTATTTTAGTTGTGTGTTTTTTTGGTGTGCCTTACCTTCTATTTGGTATGGTTTCAAAGGAAATTGAGTGTCAAACTTATTCATAGGTGACTCCATATCCTTATAGATAGGAGTAGGCTACTGGTATTTAGCATAGCTGGTTTGCCAACACTAAGAAATCAATAATAATGTTCACTATTTTAACCAAAAGTCAAAATCAGTCAACCCCTATAATTTAAAACTTGTAAAGGGGCTTATTAATGTATTATAGTGGGTACCATGGTCATAGATGAGGTCATTTTATATGTCGTTATCTTTATCATGGTCAATTTGAGTCCATAGATAGTCTATGTCATGTTAGGGGTCATATTTGAGTCATTTATGAAGTTTTGTTTGGTTTTACACGTAAGACAAGCTATCAAAGTGATTATAAACATTAACCATGTGATATTATTATCAGACATGTCAACCCTAAGTAAAAACATGTATGTTTTTACATCAGAAAAAGAAAATAGTTTAAAAAGAGGAAATTTTGGTAGTTGTACAAATTCTATAGGAGTGTGTCACATATGGAAGGAGTTTAAAATGATTATTCAGATCTATTTAACTCATTACTTCATTTGGTAATCTTTGAAACACATGAAAATGGTCTAAAACTACTCTATTCTTCCATTGCTCTATTAGGCAGTCAAAAATGACTAACTAGTTTTGGTCTAGTAAAGACAACAAGGATTGATTCATGTCAAATACAGTTGGTCATATATATTAATATTATTATACTTAAATTTCATTTAATTATTTCAATTATTGATTATTTATTCTCTATGAACAATTCTTTATAAGTATACTATCTTTTTTTGGATGCTTATCTGCATACCCTAGAGGATTCTCTTTTGTTTGCATTGGTACATACAAACCAATAGATGTAAGTGTTTATATATAGTGTGTACATCCTCATAAAATTATTATAATTTATTTTTCATGTGTGGAGTGGATGAGAAAATAAAAAACACTTCACTCTATCAGTGGGAGATTCATTGCTAATTTGTCGACAAGTCTCATCAAAAACAAAGGGTTCTTATTCCTATGGTGGTTTATAATGAATATGACATGTTATGTGTCATGCTTCTCATGATATTATGAAAACCCATCTTCTAAAATATTATTCACAAAGGTATTTTATATGAAATATAGTCAAGAGGCATATATGTGAAGTCAGTTTCCCTACATGTGCACCTACAATCAAGAAAAAAGAAAGTCTTACATAGTCATGGTGATGTGGTGAAGAGGTTCCAAGTGTTCATAGGTATCCCAAGGTGGAAATATCGTATTTGAGATATATAAAGGTGATTTTAGTTTGATTGATACAACATATTATTACATGTACAAGGTTCTACCCTATATACTATAATATCACCTACAAGAAATCTCATACAGAGGTCTGTGAACATTGAAATGTAAGTGTTCTAAATTTTTTGAAACTCTTTTAGTCTTAAGAACATGGAGAATGGCATGGTATCCATGGTAGAGACAGAAATTATAAAACATATCTATTTCAAATTTCTACAAGTTGATGAAATGTCTTAAGGGACAAATTATCTTAAAATCTCTAAAACATGGTTTTCACCTTTCTTTTGATCCTTCCATAGTGAAATACATGAGGTATAAATATATTTGAATTCTTCCATAATTTAGACCACATGTAGGGGAAATTAATAATAAAATAACATGAGTTTTTGGACAAAAGAGGGTGATAAAATATGGTTTCAAACTCATGTAATCTTTCACTATAGTTTTTTAGTGTTCCCTATAGTGTTTTGAGCTTCAAATGATATCAAAGTCCAATAGTGACATGAGGAAGTTATAACCCATAAGAAAAGTACCCCACATAGATATAAGGAACACCATAGTATACATATAATCCAAAGAGGTAAATAGACAAGGTCTTGGCATGAGACATCTCCTACAGGAGTCCTTTTATCCTCAAAAGGGCCACCAATAGTCTGACTATAGGCACCTACAAGTTGATGACAAATAGATACAAATGAGAAACCTTGTAGACATAAGCACCTACCAATTGGATATGACTGGAAGGAATTCAAGAATATGCAAATATTATAAACATAGGTTTCAAAATTTAAAATTCATCTACATATGTCTCTTTGATCCCTAAATGACAACTATAGCTTGATTGTTGTGTGACATTACACTAGCATATAACACTTTGGTCTTAGAGCAAGTCCTTAAGCATAATATTGGAATTTAAAAAGTTTGGAGATGATATTAATCATTATAAATTGTATAAATTTATGAGATACAAGGTTTAACTCATAATGACACCCTATAAGAACCTCATGTGTTTGAAAAACACACTTATAATTTTCTACAAAAGTTAATTAAGCTTAGGTTTAGAGGAGTGAATTGAGAGAGTTATTAGATTTTGGGAGTGATATAAATATTGAGAAAGAATTCATAATTATGATGATAATATCACATGATTCTCATACAATGGAAATAAGACAAGGAGGTTTTCAACATACAACCTTATGGTCAATTAAAAAATCCTACAGAGTCATCAATTCTAGGAGTATTTCTTGAAGATTTAGAATGTTTATGACCTTTCATAAGTGAAAAAACTATGAAAATTTGAAAAACCACCTCAAGGGTGAAATATTTTGTGATAATATTTACCTTCAACTCATTTAAATCTATATCTTCAAAAACATATTTATTAAAACTTGTAATTTTTTCAAAAAAATGAAGTAATTTTTTGAAAATTCCTCAAAATATTCATTAATCCCTCAATTCCAAAAATATCTACCAAAATTTGAAATTTAATCTCTAAAATTTTATAATATGGGGGCTTAAATATGTCTAATGATTTCACTCAATTCCTATATACTATATATTCAATCATAATAGACAATAGATTTAGATCAACAAATTAATAAAAATTTCCCCTACTAGGAGTATTTATAGAGACTCCAATATGAGGTGGGGGGATTGGTTATACTTAATATAGAGAAAGGGTACCAAGGGTAGTATTATAATAATAATTTTATATAATATTTTATGCAATTTTTGTATATTTATGGTTGTAAAACCAAGTGAGTGGTGTTCATCATCTTAAAAACTACATCCCAAATGTACCAACAAAATAAAATTAATATTTCATATTCACATAATATAAGAAAAATTATTCACATATTTACCATGTTTCAATTACTAAATATCTAAGTGTTAAAGTGGGACTCATTGATTAAATATGTTTGTGTATATAAATTATTTTTTTATTTGAATAATAAACATGTTTAATTGTGTCTTTGTGTAATAATGTACTATTTAAAATAATGTACTATTTAAAAGGCCCTATTTAAAATTAGCACAATATATGTATTCAAAACTATATTAAACCCAAAATTTAATATATTTTTAAACAAAAAAATATGAATTTCGTGTTTTAACATTCATTTAAGATGACAAATTGTAAAAATTATGTGTCAAAATTCATTGATTAAGTACAATGACCTAACTTCAAATCTCAACTAGAGTTTAAGTGACCCTTAAGAGAAGACATATATTGTAAAATTAGCAGTGTAAATATAGGGGGCATAACTACTTCTTTCATTCTTTATTAGGCATGGGCTCACCAACCCCACAATTATCATGTATCAAAAATATTAATTTTTAAAGTATTGATTTGTACATATAACTATCATTAATAGTACACATATATTATCATTAATGTTCAAATTTGAAACATAATGTGCAATATTTTAATTGTATTGAATACAAATTCATGCATTTGATCCAAATATCGAACTCCACTAATTTCACCTAATTGTGTATTTAAGCACAACCATTGGACCTTTGACTACATTAAATCTAGTAGCTAAAAAAAATATATATATTAAAGTTCACCATCTTGACAAAAATATCTAAATAAATTAAATTTTTTAAAATTCCTCAAAATTTTCAATAGTGCCTCCAATTCAAAAAAGATTAACAAAATTTTTAAATTTTATCTCATAAAATTTGCTAAATTGGAGGCTTGAGGATGTCCAATGATTTAACTCAATTCATCTATATTATATATCCAACCACAATAGACTGAATATTTAGACTAATAAATTTAATCAAATTTTCCTTCTTGAGATATGGATAGAGTCATCAACAATTTTCAACAACATAATTGGTAGGTAAATGACTTTATCCTAACTAAAAAATATTTTAAAGTGTAAAATTTTATGTATTAAATTAAAATTTGAAGACATTTTAATAATTTAAAAATTAAATTTGTGCCATTCAAGTTGTGTGGATTTTAATGCCCATTATGTTGTGTTTAATATAGTGTAAAACTAGTTTATTGTTAAAGTAAATCTGAATATATTATTACCATTATGCAAGATGACTCACTAGTGAAGTAAGCATTCATATATAGTTTGTATCAGTCATCTTAGGAATGGGTTTCCTTAACTTTTACTGTAATGTATATGCTTCAATTTCATTACAAACATAACATACATTATAGTGAGGAAATTATAATCATATAGATAATTTTCTTGCCAATACTTTTCCATATTTATTTCATGGAATTATTTACTCTAAAATAAAACTAAAAATATCATAGAATATAGGTTACTATAAATAGACCACACATCTATGAATCTTTTATAAAATTTCAATTCATTTAATTTTTTCTTCTTTACTTTATTTTTTAAGAGGAAAAAACATAATTCGCATCCTATATTCATTAATAAGTGTGTGAGTGATAATATTATCTAATTTAATTTCTTATATTAATAACAAAAATAGGAAAAAATATTAAACCATTATGTCTTAGAATACCAAATCTAAACCCATTAAAGTCCTCTAATACACTTCACCACCTTCAAACCTAATAGATGTGATTGAAATTTTTATTTATAAAAAACATCCATGATCTTGACTTTAAACTCTAATATTTTATGTTTGATTATGTGTCACGTCATTTTGAATACCAAATTGATCTTTTTGACAAGTCTCCATTTTCAATAGATATAGAGTATAGTTTAAAATTCAAATAAGAATCCACAACCCATTACATTTATTACTATGAAAAAGATTTAAAATATAGATGTTACCATAAAAATAAAATTATGAGTGGAAGATAATATAAATGAAATTTATTCCAACAATTAAAATGGATGATCCTTGGCCATTATAGATATATTCTACTATAATCATTCTATTTTCTGCTTCAAAATTTCTATAATCATTATTTGTTACCAAAGTCTCCAATTATTTGTAATGTTATAAACATTATATTTTATCATTTTATTTCACCCATTTTGATGAAATTATTATAGACAAATTATTTCTAGAAAGATTGGAATCATAACTAATTTAGACTAATTATTTATATGGATTTCTAAATGTGGAAATAGAAATTTATCGTATATACATTCACATGAGTTTTTGCAATCATCCTATTTCAACATATAATCACATGTATATGGGTAATTCCATAATCCATGAAACTGATATTTGGGCCACATAACCTCATAATGGACCACCTTTGATCACTTCATTTGATAATTACCAAGTCTATGATATAAAATATGTCCTACTTAATATGTGGTGCCTAAAAACAAATTATCTATTCCAAAACTATGATCCAAGGATGAGAAAATCTAATATTGCATGTCCCACTTAATATTACATATAATCATATGGACACAAGGTATGTAAGTCATTTCAATTTTTTTATTCAAGATGAATTAAGCATGCATAAAATAATTTTCATTAAGGAAGCTTATCAATTAGCTTTAAAGGTAGAAGAAAAAAATAAATATAATTTCGAAATAACATCTACTGGGCCAAGAAGAGGAAAGTAATCACCAATAAGGGGATTGGTTAGATTTAATAAAAAAAGAGGTGGGTTTAATACCCATAGAAGAGAATCATTATGCATTCAAAAATCAACAAAGAAGAAGACGATTTTAGAGAGGATGAAGTTGTGGTGGTGGTAGAGGATGGTTTCTAAATCAGCTAAAGTATTATGTTATTTATGTATATGGATAATAAGGCAATAGAGAATATGAATGTACACACTAAAATGATTGAGAAAGGAGGAAATATAATCACCCAAGAGTGAATTCAGTATAAGATGAAACAAAAGATCAAATTACTAAAGTTACAGTAGTAGATATTGGAGAAAATATCATGATGAAAAAAATGATGATTGCTCCAATGAAAGAACATGTGTGAAATAAATAAGGTGGTGATGCATGAATGTGAACAAATATATTTAAAACAAGGTGTACTTTAGTAGGTAATAAATGCAAGGTAGTTATAGATGGTGATAGTTTTGAAAATATGGTTTCTAAATATATGATTTAGAAACTAGGTTTTTAGTTTGAAAAACATCCTAATCCTTATCAAATTTCATGGTTTAAGAAAGGGAATGAATTTATAATACATAAAATGTGTTTAATCAATTTTTCTATAAGTAAAACATATAAGGATAAAATACGGTGTGATGTAATACTAATGGATGAATGTCATGTATTATTGGAAAGGCTATTGAAGTGTTATATAAAAGTAGTTCTTGATATAAAAAAGGACACATATAGTTTATGGAAAGGTTGTATGACGGTATTTTAGTTACCACTTAAACAAGAAAAACAGGTTGAAAGCATGACGACTGAAAAAGAATTTATCAAATATATGAAAATGAAAGGGTGTTTTTATACATTAGTAGTAAATAAAGATGATATAAAAGTGGGGAAAATACCAGTATAAGTATAAAAACCATTGAAAAAATATGCAGATGTTATACCTGATGAGTTACTAGATCATTTACAATAAAAGAGAGATACTCAACATCATATTGATTTTATCCTAGGATCAAATATACCCAATCAAGAAAATTATATGGTGAGTCCAACATAACATGCATATTAAATATGAAAGTTATTTAACCAGTGAGGAAGGGTGTAGTAAGGAAGAACATGCATCCTTATGAAACACTAGCATTTCTAACTCCAAAGAAATATGGAGGGTGGAGGGTGTGTGTGCATAGCAGAGTAATTAAAAAAATTACAATCAAGTACATGTTTTCTATACCTCATTTAGTTGATATGATGGATGTTCTTTTAGGAGAAAAATATTTTAGTAAGATTTATCTAAATATTGGTTACTATCAGATTGAAATTTGTGAAGGAAATTAGTGGAAAACAACATTCAAAGCTATAGATGGTTTATATGAGTGGATGGTGATGCCATTCAAATCATCTAATGCACCCAAGACAGTTATGAGGGTGATGAACATAGTGCTATGAAAATACAATAGTAAGTTTTTGATGGTTTATTTTGATGGGATTTTAGTATACCATAAGACTAAACAAGAACACTTACAACATTTGAGAATGGTATTATAGTTTTTAATTAAAATGAAGCTCTATGCAAATTTGAATAAGTACAAGTTTATGTAGAATAGTTTGGTATTTTAGGGTCTTGTACTTTTAGTAGATGGTGTAAGAATGAATTAGTATAAATTAAAGTCCATTGTTGAGTGGAATATCCCAAAGAGAATCATAGAGGTGAGAATTTTCCATGGTTTAATAAATTTTTACGTAAAGTTAATTTAAATTTTTAATAGTCTTATTGCACCAATAACAAATTGTATGAGAGGAAAATATTTTTTATGGACAATGGTAGAAAAAAAGAAAGCTTTGAGTTGTTTAATAATAAAATAATAGGAAAACCTATTTTAACGAAGTGTTTCAAGTTGATTTCGATGTTTCATTTATAGGAATTGGTGCCGTGTTTATCCAATAATGGTATCCAATAACATATTTCAGTGAGAAATTGAATGAGGTAAGAACAAAGTATTCTACATATGATTTTGAGTTTTATGCCATTAAACAAGTATTAAGGCATTGTAATAACTACCTAGTGCCTAAGGAGTTTATCAAATTTAATTATCATTAGGATTTGAAGTATTTGAACACTCAAAAGAAGTTAAATAATAGACATGGAAAGTGGGTTTATTTATTATAGGTTTGTACTTTTGTGTTGAATCACAAATAAATAAAATAAGATCAATTAATTGATGCTTTGAGCAAGAGAGTGGAGTTGATACCTACTATGGTGAGTGAAGTAGTTGGATTTTAATTTATAAAAGAATTATATAATATTGATCTATATTTTTACAAGATTGTTGAGAAATCAGAGAATCCATTGATAGGTCATACAAGTAATGTATATGAAGAGTATATTTTGCATGATGGTTATCTATTAAAAGGGAAATAATTATGTATTTCAATTAGGTCTTTAGGATAAAATTTTATATGAGAATTGCATAGTGATGGTTTAGCTAGACATTTTGGTAAGACAAAGACAATAGATCTAGTGGAGGAGAAGTATTTTTAGATAAAGATGAGGAGATATGTGATAACATATTTTTCAAGGTGAAAGATATGTTAGGTGGTAAAATTACATGCGAAAAATATAGGGTTATACATGCCATTACCAATTTCAAGAAGACCATGGAAAGATTTGAGTATGGGTTTTATGTTGGGATTACCAAACATATAGAGATGTAATGATTCAATTTTTATTGTTGTAGATAGATTTTATAAGATGGTTAATTTTATTTCATATAATAAAACCAATGATTCCACTAGAATTTTAGAACTATTTTTTAAGGATGTTATCAGATTGCATGGTGATCTAAAAACCATTACATCATATAGGGCCATGGAATTTATAAGTCATTTTTCTATGACTTTATGGAAGAAGATGCACACTAATATATAATATAGTATTTCATACCACCCAAAAACATATGGAAAAAATGAGATGTAACTAGGATATTGTAAATTTTATTAAGATGTATAGTTGGACAGAATCCCAAGCAATGAGACTTGGCTCTACCAAAATGAGTTTGCATATAATAGTTTAGTGAACAGATCAATAGATAAATCAGCATTTCAGATTGTTTATAAGATAATTCATATGAGTGTTTTAGAATTGGTACAGTCACCAATTTCATAATGAGTTATTGATGATGTAGAATCATTTGTATAAAAAATACAATACTTAAAATAATAAGAAACAATAGAATTGCTATAAATCAATGAGATTTATAAAGTAGTAGAAGATGACAGAAGAAGGTTAATTTTTTTGAATAGGTATATTTAGTTATGGTTTACTTAAGGAAGAAGATATTTAATAAAGGTATATATAACAAGTTAAAGAAGAATAAAATTAGACCATTTAGAATTGTGAAGAAAATCAATGACAATACTTTTATGTGGTGATTTTAACACATAATTTTGATACCTATATAGTATTCAATATTTCATATTTATATGATTTCCATCAAGAATATGGTGAGTGTTAAGAAGATGAATAAGTAGATTGGAAGCGAGAGGTGCCAATGTAGAAGAAAGAAAAGGTAATGTATCTTATAGATAAGAAGACATTAAACACAAGGCAAGGAAGTTATGACATGTTATTGGTACAA
>JARHVA010005257.1:52500-87500 GCA_037957365.1 Torreya grandis | reverse complement strand
AACATGTTTTGATGTAATCCAGTGATGTTTCTTTAGTGCTTGCATAAATCTAAAAAAATATCTCATAAAAAATTGTATATCTGTCTTGGTATAGGTCAAGTAGATGAGACTCCCAATGAGCTATCTATAGAGAGTTATATACACTTGAAGGGAATCTTGGAAATGAGAGAGTTGTAAACATTTCTCCATTGGTTTTAAAAGAGGTTTATAGTCTAAAATTCTATACTTTTTTGGAAGTATCTTGGTGTATTTCATCTAGGAGATAAAGATGTAATTCTATTTCTACCATATATATAAGCTAATACAATAATGTAGTTGCCCTAAATTAGTCATCTCTAAGGATTTCTTCATATCATTCTTTATTGCATCAACAAGATCATCTAAACTACCAGTGATCACAAGATCATCTACATAGAACATAAGAATGACAATATTTGTACCAACCTTCTTGATATAGAAATTGGAATTAGAGGGGCTAAAAATGAAACCATGGTACAATATGTGATCATCTATTTTTATGTACCATGTCCGAGGTGCTTTTTTATGTTGATAAAGAGACTTAACTAGATGACATACCTTATGTGGATGTTTGTCATTAATGAAACCTTCTGGTTGGGTCATTGGTACATCTTATTGTAGATCACAATTTAGGATAGCACTCTTGATGTCCATCTATTGAAGTTTCCATCCATACTATGTTGTAAGTGTATAATTTTTTTTTATGGTCTTGATCTTTGTAGTGGGTGTAAAGGTCTCCTCATAATCAATGCCCTCTTTTTGAGCATAACCCATTTCAATAAGTCAGGATTTTTTTGGTCGATGGATCCATCTACCTTGTAATTTGTTTTGAAGATCCATTTACATTGAATGGATATATTCCCAATAGGTAGATCGACAAGTTCCCATGTCACATTATTGATGAGGGCATCATACTCTACATCCATATATTTCTTCCAGTAGGGTTGAATTAAGGCCTCTTGAACTGTCTTTGGTTCAGTGTTATCAACCACTAAAACCATGAGTATAATATTGACTTCATGTATCACATGTCTTCTTGTTTAAAATCTTGATGATGTGTCTGAATGAGAGCTCAGGTGTTAGTCTTTGATTATGGAATCTATCCATTTAAGACATCATTACAGCTATAGATTTGATGAAAAATTGCCCTATAGATTACTAAGATCAAAAAATGATTCTCCTTTTTATATCTCACTTTGTTCATGCTCATCATCTAACTATGGGAATACTCTATGAGAGGTGGTCTGGTTTATCCCCTTCTATGCCAATGAATCAAATGATGACTCATCATAGACCACATCATTACTTTCATAAATCTTCTTCATCTCAAGATCCATGAGATCGTATGCTTTGGAAGTAGTGTTATACCCCAGGAAAATACACTAGAGGGTCTTTGGTTAAATCTTATTTCTCTTCTTATCTAGAGCAGTATACAAAAAGTACAACCAAATACTCAAAGATGAGAAATAAATAGTTTATGACCACTCCATACCTCTTTTGGTTTTTAGTCTAGTAATATCTTTATTGGTGATCTATTGAGAAGATAGAGAAATGTTTGTACTACTTATGCCCAAAATTACGCCATCAAATTTGCAATGGATAACATGAAATGAGCCATCCCCATGACTGAGCAATTATGTCATTCTATTATTCCTCTCTACTGAGGTGTGTAGGGAGTAGTTAGGTGCTAATTGATGCCATGTTACTTTATAAATGTCGATAATTCTTTTGATGTGAATTCACCCCATGATTTTAGTAGAGGAGTTAAAGTTTATTCCTAGACTGTGTAACAACATGCTGATAAGAGGTCTTGAAATGTGCAAGAGATTCACTCTTATTTTAGAGAAAGAACTCCCAAATATTTTGATAAAAGGCATCAACAAACAACTAAAATTACTTGAATCCTTAATAGGATGTTGGCATGGGTCCACACAGATAAGTATGCACCACAAAAATTCATTCTTTGGCATGTGAGGAACTCGGCTCAAATGAAAATTGATATTGTTTGCTCTCAAGATAACCAAAACATATTGGCAAATAATAAAAAAATTGAGGAAATACACACACCATTACCTTATAACTAAGCTTATAAAGTGAACTAATTGATAGATGCCCATATTGGTAGTGCCAAAATGCATTGGATTATACTATACATGTAGTGATTTCAAATTCACTACTTGAAACTACATCTAAGGCAAATAATTGATCCTTTAAGAAGGCTTTAGCAAGAACCTGACCTTCTCAAGAAATGAGACATGATTTGATGCCTTCCTGGACTAGAAACTCTACTTTTATCTTATGATTAAATAATTGATTGACAAATAAGATATTTATATTCAAACCATAGACATAGAGTACCTTTGTGAGAACATATCATCTTTTACTAAGAGGAATGGTGACACATCCAATTCCTTCAGCAACATACTCTTTATCATCAACAATTCAAACTTGATATCTAGTTGGGTGAGTCATTAGTGAAGCAAATAGTTCCTTAAATTTAGTCATGTGATTGATAACATGAGCATTTATTAACCAAAATTTACTCACTACAATCAAGCTTTGGGAGACTAGTATAAGATCATCATGGGCTCCATAAGTTATTTCTTCTAATACTTCATCATTAGATGCATTCTCTTCCTAAATTTTTCATGCTATATGCCCTTTATACTTCTAATATCGAGGACATCTCTTAGATTTCTTTGAATCTTCTTTACTATAAGATCCCTCTTAATTAGATTGGCCTTGAGCCAATGTATTATACCAGCAATGATCAGTACTAGGTATGTGGGTTTTAAAAATGTAACACCATCACTTCAACTTCTTAGACTTCTATTATTGTTGATGTTGCTATGTCTAATTATCATGTCCTTTCTTGAATTTTTAACTCTATTGCTTGGAGATCAGAGCTTTGCCCTCAAATTATTCATACATAGACTATATTACTTCCTCCTATTGAAGTATATTGACCAGTTTTTTGAGTGACACCACTTCTTTGGTAATGTTGAGTTTCATAACAAATGTGTGAAACTAAGATGGGAGAGCTCTCAACATGATCAAAACCAAAATCTTGTCTTGATCTTTTCTCCAAGTGCAGCAAGTTCTAATTACAGTTCTATAACACTATGTAAGAACTCTTCAACCTTTTTTCCTCATTTCATACTAAGTATATGAAGAAGTGATTACAAATGCAAAACTGTTGTCTTGTTATTTGCCTCAGATATTATAGACTAAATATCCCATGCCTCTTTCAATGTCTATGCATCATGAACATGTGGTTGTACTTCCTTTATAATACTGAGAGTTACCAGCATGAGCACTTTCACATCCAACTTATCAAACTTCTTTTTCTCATCTTGGCTATCAAAATGGGTCACTATTCTTGTGATGATGCCCCACAATTATTCAAATTGAAGAATCTTTTACATCTTCATCTTCTAGGTGGTAAAATTTGGCCCTTTCAAGAGCTGAGCATTTGACAAAAGCAACTTGGGTGCAAACATTTTTACATATGTTTTCTTAATTTATTTTGCAATAAAATATAGGTAAGAATAGTATTTATTGCTTCAAAGTTTCAATTTTTTTGTATTTTTATTTATTTATAAAGAAGTGTACCTTTTTTTAAAGGTTTGACACTATTTTCATCAACAATAATATGTCACAAAAAGATGGGCTTGGTATGCTGATCCAATCAAATGCAGACACTTTTTGGGGCATTACTCTTCACTTTTGTCATCTACATCATAGAATATTTTGATATTATTGCCAATTTATTGAGCCTAACACTTCACATTGAATAGGAAATAACCGAGGAGGCCCTAGTGTACTAGTTCATCAAGTTGAATATTTTTTGATGTCTTTGAGGGTAGCTTGTAAGGTAAAGTAGAATCCTGTGGGATTCACTCAAACTTCTTGTCTTGAAATTTAAAAAAATTCTTTGTTTGAACAATATATCTTATCCAATGGCTACCACCTTTCACAACACTAGGCTTTGTTTGAAATATCCTTACAAACTATTCTCTCCTATTTTCCTTAGCTTCTATGCTTTGTAACTTCTGATAGCTCTCTCTCTTCTATAAGGTTTTAATTCAAGATTTTTTGTGTTGTTGAACACTTTGTCTGCTCCTTCTTCTTAAAAAATGTGCCTTTCTTTATAGCTAGCATCACTACACCATCCTAGGTAGGCAATCAAGGTTTGGCATGGATCTTCTACATAGGTCCTAGTTTTGATGCTTCTATTTGGCTTCTAACTAAATTGACCAAGCATTCTAGCCATTTTTTTTTCTCTAGGCTTCACCATATCAGAGTTTTTGCCAAAATCTAGATAATACGAGTGCAATGGAGATGTTATCACACAAGTTGAAGCAATTACACACCACAAGATGCTAAAGCAATTTGAAAATAAGAGAATAAGAGAAATTGCACAAGACAAAATAGAGAAAACCAAAATTTGATTAGCATGAGATGGCCAAAGTAAGGAATGCAAATAGGAGAGTACGTAAGTAACTCCTCCACAAAAAGTGGACAAGGCACCCCAAGAATAGAATGTAACTCCTCCATGAAAGGTGGTGACAAGATGCTAAGAATAAAGAAGTAACTCCCATCAAGGGAGTTACTTATGACATTCTTATGACACCTATGACACACACCACCACATAAGCTAGCCTATCCCACAAATGTAGGAAAACTCCATGTATGCACAAGAAATACAATTTCCCTAATTAATAAATAGGGAAAAATAAAAACCTACACTAATTCCCCCTATAAGCGTAGCTTAGGTGGGCAGTGTGGAAATAGAAAATGGGTCCCGACAACTAGGCCTGATGAGGTACCCATGTACAAATGCAATCTCCCATAATATAGAGAAAAGGAGAAAACCCGTAGGAAAAAACTCCCCCCCCCCAAAAGAGAGACATAAAAGAAAGAAGAGGCTAGTGACCCCCCTGAAGATGATGTTGCTGCAGATGTATATCGCACCCCAAGAAGAGTTCGTAGATGAATAAACTTGCTCTCATTGAAAGGTTTGGTGAAGATGTCTACAACCTGCTCCAAAGAGTGGAAAAATATTAAGTCAATGACCTGACTATGAATGAGCTCCTGAATGAAATGCATGTGAATCTCTATGTGCTTGGTCCGCTAGTGCTAAACTAGATTCTTACAGATCTGAATGGTACTCTAGTTGTCACAATAAATGATGGTGGGCTACCTGATAGGAATGCAAAACTCAAAAAGAGTCCCTTGAAGCCAAATAGCCTCAGTAGCTACATTAACAACTCCCCTGTACTCTGCTTCTATGGACGATGTAGCAATAGCATTCTACTTCTTGTTAAACCAACTGATAGGACCAGAACCTTTAGAGAAACTGTAACAAGAAGTAAACTTGCAAGTTTGCAAATCGCCAGCCTAATCTGAATCTTTATTTCCAACCAAGTAAACCTCTATGCCAAATCTATAATAAATCTTGTACCTATGTGAACCCTGTATGTAATGCACGATCCTCTTAGCTACTTTGCAATGAAGCTCATGGGGTTCTTACATGAATCTGGAGACAAGTCCCACTGTATATGAAATATTGGGCTTGGTGTGAGCCAAGTAGATGAGACTACCAACAAGTTGTCGATACCAAGTTGCATCAACCAATGGTGAAGAACAATCAGTCTCAAGCTTGACTCTTGATAGAAAGGGAGTTGGAGATGGCTTGCAATCAGCCATGTGAAACTGAGCCAATAAGTCGAGAGCATACTTAGATTGTGCAAGAGAGAAATCCCTAAATCTGACTGTGAGATCTTGATGCTAAGGAAGTAGTGCAATAAACCCAAGTCTGTCATGTCAAATCTATCCTGAAGAGATGCCTTCACCACTATAATAGCCGATGAAGAACTCTCGGTGATCAAAAGGTCATCAACATATAGAACCAAAATTAAGAGTGAATCATCCTACTGCAAGAAGTAGACATTGGGATCAAAATGACACCTAGTGAAACCCAATGTGAGAAGGAAGGAATATATCTTGGCATACCAAGCCTAAGGGGCCTGTTTGAGGCCATAGATAGATTTCCTAAGTCTACATACTAAGAAAGAATCTTGAATAAATATTGGTGGCTGCTCCATGTAGATCTCCTCCTGAAGGTCTCCATGAAGAAAGGCACTCTTCACATCCATCTGATGCACATCCCAACCATGTGCTATGGTAATAGCCAAGGTGAGTTAGATAGAAGTCATCTTTGCAATAGGTGCAAAGGTCTCTAAGTAGTTAATGCCTGCCACCTATGAGAAACCCTTGGTGACCAATCATGCCTTGTACTTATCAACTGACCCATCTACTGTGAACTTGGTCTGATATATCCACCTACATTGAACCATCTTTCTTCCCTTGGGAAGTGAAGTCAAATCCCAAGTGTGATTTTTGATTAAGGAAGAATATTCTTCCTCCATAGAGTTATCCCACTCAGGTACCCCCGATGCCTCTTGAAAAGTCTATGGATCTGAAACTATAGCAATGAAGGCATGTGGATCTCTCTAAAAATCCCCACTAGTATGTCTGTCATCTACAGGATCTCCTATCTAAGTGCCAACACTCTCAAGTGTCTGTCTAGCGCAAAGTGGCCTAGAAGTGGGTGAGTTAGATGCTAACTCCTCATCCTCTGACTGACTAGAGGTGGATGACTCTACATCACTATCCTCACTATCTAAACTCAAAGAATAAGAAGATGACTCTGGCTCAAGAACCTATTGTGGCTGATCTGAATCTGATGAGGAATCATCATGAAGAAGTAGATTTGATGAGGGAGAAGAAGTGTCAAGTGTTGAGTCTCTAGGACTCTCCTAAAAATGGACACTTATCTCAATGAACAACTCATGATTGACTAGATCTAGAAGGTGATATCCCTTAATACCATCTGGATATCCTACAAAGATGCAAGGCTTGGATTGACGTTATATAGATTTGTATTTCTTCTTCAGAATGTGGGCCATGGCTGGGGATTCAAAAACTCTAAGGTGCTCAAAATTAGGTTTCCTTTTATGCCAAGCTTCAAAGGGTGTTATCCCTTTCAAAGCTTTGTGAGGAACCCTGTTTTGAATGTAGCAAGCACAATTGATGGTTTCGGCCCAGTACTATGGTGCTAAGCATTTGGAGTGAATCATATAGCTAGCCATCTCTTTCAAGAACCTATTTTTGCATTCTATAACCCCATTCTATGAAGGACTGTATGTGACTATGCACTACAAATTAATCCCCTTTGTGGTGCAAAACTACTCAAATCTGATGCTAACATACTCCCCCCCATTATTAGTTCGAAGAAGCTTGATGGATTTCTCACTCTGTTTCTCAACAAGAACCTTGAAGTCTAGAAAATTTTCAAACACTTCAAACTTTTGTTTGAGAAAATATATCCAAGTGTACCTAGAAAAATCATCAATGAAAGTGAGGATGTACTTGGCCCTTGTGAAAGATGGTTTGGGAAAGGGTCCTGATACATCACTGTGGACTAACTCCAAAGGTTGTGAAGCCCTCCAGGCTTTGCCTTTGTCAAATTTTGCTTTGGGATGATTCCTAAGGGAGCACCCCTCGCAAAATCCTTTTGAGAATTGGACACAAGGCAAGCCAATGACCATGTCATTTTTGCAAAGTTGCTCAAGGTAGCAGTAGTTAAGGTGGATGAACTGCTCATGCCATAATTTGCTAACTCCATCTGAATGAGTCAGCAATGCTGTTGGAGAAGAATCTGATGCAAAATGTGAGAAGGTGTATAACCTAGCTTGGTGTTCTGCCCTACCCACTACCACTATAGTATCACTATGCAACTCCCTCATAGCCATTGAATCTGGTGAAACCTCAACTATCATACCCCGACCAATGTGAGTGATTTGGTACACTAATATAAGATTAATTGAAAGAGAAGGAACACATAGAACATTATTGAATGTTCTTCCTTCCATTTTAATTGACCCTCTCCCTGCAACAAAAACTGATGTGTCATCACCCAAACTAATTGAAGTCATGCTACAAGGCTCTAAAGATGAAAAATCAACTAGTGAAGAGCCCATGTGGTGAGAATCACCTGAGTCAATGACCCATGAAGATGTGGAAGCTGTTGTAGCTACAAGAGCTTTGCCTTTTCTTTCTCCTTACCCTTGCCTTTTGCCTTACTAGAGTCTTGGGTAGATGAATTCTACTTGATGGACTTAAGAACACCTATGTTGTTCTTCTCTAGAAGATGAGTTAGGTGATCTATTTGTTTCTTCATGCATTTGTGTTTATCATGCCCTATCTTTTTACAATAGGCACACTTAACCTTCTCCTTCTTAGGTTTAGAATTGGAAGAGGAAGTCCTAGTGTTGTTTTTGGTAGGATTGGTGTTTTCTTTCTTCTTCTCTTGGTCCTTATTCTTTTTCTTCTTCTCTTTTGTTGAAGTCTTGTCCTTACCATTTCCAGCTATCAAATCTTGGGGTTGAGTGGACTTCACTATGCCCATTTGAATTAGCTTATCTTTCTCCCTAGTCAAGTTGGTAATGAATGAATCCAAAGAAGGCATTTTCCATGTAGTGCCAAGGGCACTTTTTGTGGCATGGAAGGTGGAGACAAAAACTGAATAACTTGGACCTAACTTTGTGAGAATAGAAAGAATAATTTGATCATCTTTCTTATCTATCCCACATTCTTTCAATTGCAATATAAGGGCCTTAAACTTAGTGAAGAAGTCCTATAGGGTGTCAAAGTTGCTAGGACTTAGACTTTTGAGTTCATTTTCAAGCTCATGACCTCTCATCTCATCAAGCTTCTCAAACAACTTTTCTAAGGTGTCCCATATGTCATTAGGAGTTTGGGAGGATTCTATGTGGAAGAGAAGTTTTGGAGACACAGACAAGCTCAATAATCCAAAGGCTTCATCACTACAGTTGTACCACTTGACCCTTTCAACATCTGTGTTGGGTTCTACTTTTGTACCCATGGTGATCCTATACAACCGTTTGCTTCTAAGAATGATTGACATTTTAACTTTTCATTCATGATAGTTGAAGGGTGTTAGGGGTTTAAGTTGAAAATAATCTATTTTTTAGCTGAATTTAGGTGAAGTTGTGTTGATTGCAATTTGTGAAATTATGGAAAAAGGAGAATGAAAGCAAGTTGTGAAAAGCAATCACACCCCCCCCCCCCCAAAAAAAAAAAATTAGACCCCCCCAAATATGCAAGTTCACACTTAAAAGACATCCAACTCAGCTAAAAATGTGTCTTAAAGCAAACAGTGCAAGACTAAAGCAAACAGGATGTCGGACTCAGCCAAAAATGCGTCTCGGGAGACCCAAATTTTTGCACTTTATAAACTAGTGCATTTTTGATAAATAACAAGTCTAAACTATGGATAATTGAATTAAAATCACTTTTGCAAAAAATGGTACCCAAAACTGAGCTATCGTTTGCAAGATATTAAAGTTACAATTTTCTCGTAAACTAGTGTTTTTACAAAAAAAACACTAAAACATTAAAAAAATACCTGTTATGGTGAAGAAAGTGGCCTTCCAACCACTCATTAGATTTGTCACGAAATGAGGAATCCAAAAGAGGTTTTTGTGAGGGGGAATTGACCTCCTACCAACCTGGGCCTCACCTTTCATCTTCGTAGGTCGAAGATACAAGTTTTAATTCAAACTTCCAAAAATACAAAATTGTCTAAAAAATTAAATACTTAGTCAAATTGACTGATTTTTATTTTATCAAGTTAATTTTAACTAAAAACATATGATGTATAGATATACTAATGGATGCCACGTGTCCAAGGGGTGCCAAATAGGATGCCAAGTAAGGAAGGGGCATCCAAAAGCAAATAGTCCAAAATTTTGACTCAAAAAATACAAAAAACTAAATGCAGACCTGTTAAAACTGTACGCCTTGATGTGTGATAGAAGTAAAGCTTAAAAAAAGTAGACGTAGAAGCTGGAAAGATAACAGTAGACACAACAGGAAGTGGAGTCCAAAAAAAGAGGGCACAAATCTGAATTCTTTCGAAAAAAACAAAAAAATAAAATAGACATGTCATAAGGCCTAAGGCACCTAGCTAGAAGGATGCAGCTACTAAAATTTGGCACAGCTGGAGAATCAGGCTAGAGACAGTGGCATGGACACTTAAAGTAGTGTTGAAGCTAGGCACAAATGCTAATTTTGTTGAAGGATAGAAGCTTGGCATAGAACTGAAGTTTGGCACCTGGACTACAAGCTCATGACCAGAAGAGCTGACTGTGAGGAGTGCTGACTACTCCTCCCTTTTCTGCTCCACACAATAATGGTGCTCAAGAGCACAAGAAAAACAGGTACCTGAAGACAACCAAGACATCGAAAGGCCAAAGATCCAAGAAAACTAACCATAAATGATATTGACAAAAAAAATTATTTTATTTTAGACCAAATCTAGAATAAAAAAATAAAGAGAACTCCACTCTTCTTGATTTCAAAATAAGCTAAAAGCATAATCACACACAAGATTACCGGTTTTCCTGTAATACCATATCGCAGTTGTTGCCAGAATCTAGACAATATGAGTGCAATGGAGACGTGATCACACAAGTTGAAGCAAGTGCACACCACAAGATGCTAAAGCCATTTGAAAATAACACAATAAGAGAAATTGCACAAGACAAAATGGAGAAAACCAAAATTTGATTAGCATGAGATGGCCAAAGTGAGGAATACAAATAGGAGAGTACGTAACTCCTCCACAAAAGGTGGACAAGGCACCCCAAAAATAGAATGTAACTCCTCCATGAAAGGTGGTGACAAGGTGCTAAGAATAGAGAAGTAACTCCCATCAATGGAGTTACTTATGACATTTTTATGACACCTATGACACATCTATGACACACACCTCCACATAAGCTGTCATATCCCACAAATGTAGAAAAACTCCATGTATGCACAAGAAATACAATTTCCCTAATTAATAAATAGGGAAAAATAAAAACCTACACTAATACACCATTACTCTGATACTAGAGTGCAAAAAAAATAAAACTTTTATATTATATTCCATAGCAAAGAGGAAAATTTATATAGGGAAAAATACAGTTAAGAAATTGACACTTAGGCATTTAGTTATGTAACTGAACAAAATGATGCAACTACTAAAAAAAATTAGTAAAAATAATGTAATATAAAGTAATTATGCCAACAAAATCTACAAGGAATCATCAATTCAAACAAGTTGTAAGGAAACATAGATTTACCCACATTTAGGTGTACTCCTTACATTAAATTAATGTTTTTTCTTCAAATTTCAAGTATAATCTAGATTTAAATTCCATTGTATAGGCATTGAATAATATATTTTTCACTATAGGTTTTGATATAATATATTACAATGTTAGAGCCTTCTACAAAGGACAAAGTGTGCAGTCCATACTTAGGTACATATTTATCTTTTTACTATAGTACTTGCATTACATTTTAATGTTAAAATAAAATGGGCAAGTTGGGGATATTAATATATTGGGTGAAAGACATGAAAAAACAACCTTATAACCGGCTTTCACTTTATAATACTTATGTGCACTTGTGTGACTCTAAATCCCAAGTATTCCACACCTGTATGCTATCAATGTGTTTATTCCTTCCAAGTTGTTTCCAGTCACATATAGAAAATTAATTTTTTTTCCAAACTAGATATAGATCTTACATAGATATCTACATATCATGGGATTAGAAATTCTTTCTTCCAAATTGAAATATCTAATTCAAAAAATATAGTCTATATAATTTTATCTAAATTTGATGATTCCATCTCCTACAAAGTAATGTTAAATTTTCAAACTCAAATCATTCCTATGGGTTCTCAATTTTCATAGTGTGTCAATATATTGAGTAGAAAATGAATTGGACTCATACCAAAAAAAACCCAAATTAACATATAGATGCATAACATTCTATGTAAGTTGGTGTTGATTTAGTTAGGCATGACACTGGGCCATGCAACCATGTAATATTTTAGTTATCAATTTGCACCAATTTAGGTTTAATGATACATGCACATTTACATTTTTTTATTATCACTATGTTAAATATATATTTACAAACACAATTTGATGGCACCGAGTAGTGAATAACCTTAAATTGATAAGTCGAACCGTAGTGGTTGATTCTTATTTTTTGAGGTAATTCGATTGAGTTTAAGTAACACTAAACATCCTTTGAATTATTCATAGTGACCTTACCATATTGATGTTCAAGATCAAATATAGATTAGTTATTTTAATTAGACCAGTTCAATTTTAATAATGCTCAACAACCAAGGCATTACTCCTTAGACACAAGGGTTGGGGAGTTTATTTTTCCATCCCATGTACATGTATAGTTATACAAATTTGTGGTTTTGATCACCCTAAATTCTCTAATGGTTTAAAATAAGGAATCATTATCTATCGGTTAACTAAGGAAGTGTCAATTCCAACAAGATACAAGGCAACACAGTTTCACCCATATTTAGCTATACTCAATTTATCATTAAAAATATTAGTTAAAGTATACTTTAGATTTTAAATTTCATTCTATCATTGACATTTAGTTATATATTTTAACTCTTTTTTTACTAGAATAACTTTAAAATTTAGTTCCTTATCCCAAAGACCAAGTGTGTTGTCCATATTCAAGTACATATTTATCCTTTTACTCTAGTATATTTATTGAATTTAAATAGTCAAATAAAGTAGGAAATTTTTAGATACTAATATACAATATTGTAGATTGAAAAATCTTAGTTTTGACCTTACTTCACCCTAAACAACTTGTGCATAAATATATGATTCTAATTTGACCTTGTCTCACACTTGCATGTTATCTATGGGCATATTCCTTTCAATTTTTTTTTAGTCACCTATACTAAACAAATAGTCTATGAAAAACTAGTTATTTATCTCACTTAGACATATCCAAATAAACATATTAGTAATTTTGCCTCCAAGATAGAAACCTCAAATTATGAACATATTATCTGAACTATTGTTTTTAAATGTAATGGTTTTGTCTCCTGTAAATCAACAATCAAATTTCAAAATTGAATCATTCGTATGGTTCAAGCCATTTCAATAACATGTTGATGGTCTATTAAATTACCAAGTTGGAATCATATAATTTCCCAATTGGATTTGGAATTGTGGCAAATCATTTAATAATTATTATCCTCAAATTTTATATCAAGTTAGAAGTTCATTTTCTTCTACTCTTGGTAAGTTAAATAGCTAGTGGAGTCTAAACTCTTCAACCCTGGAATTAGCCCTCCCTTATTAAACAAATTTAAGAAGCAAAACATAATCCCAAGCTTGCTCATTTTTTATAGTATTTAGTTTAGGAAGGCCTTCCACTAGAAGAGTTATTGCATTATATTAGGATTTCCAATCTTAACTACCTCATATGTTTAGGATGGAGACTTTTAAGCACTTGTTTATGGTTTGCTCATATGTATGTGGGGCTTGGTAGTGGATTCATAATATTTCAATACCTTTTCATCTAGAGCATATTAACTGAAATATTATTTTGTTTGGAGACTATGTTTGTGGCTAATATGCATTTATGTTATTTGCAAATTTTTTAGAGCTTCTATCTTTTCATCATTAGATTACTATGATTTTTTATATCTTAAGTAATGGCATTATTTTACAATAATTCTTGACTAATGATAGTGTTTATGTACTCACCTCTGTATTCCTTCAACTTTGAGCATAGACCAATAAAATTGACTTAGAACATTAGCACTTACAAGAGTTTCTCAATGACTGGGGGATTTCTCCTTATAACATGAGTAGGTTTCCTCTCAATATCATATTACAGGGTTCTCATCGACTAGCACCAAGATTGTAGTGGATCTAGTTATAGAAGCTTTTCCACCCTCATGTCCTCAACATACAGGTTAGGGTCTGGATCCACAAGGTAAGTCCATCATTGGGTTATTATGTTAGACCTTCCTTACTCATGAATGCATGGATATTATGGTGCTCATTCTTTTGCTACCAGGGTGGGGAGTGTTTATCTCTTTAGTTGTGTAATACAATACTCTAGCTTGTTTGGTGGTGCTAAGTCTACTATAGGGGGAGCCCTTTTCTCAAGCAGTTATCCATCCAAAGTGTTATATGCAATGTTCTTTATTTGGTGTTATTTTTTGTGCTTAATATTTATTATTATTAGTCATATATTTTGAGGCTTTTGATATTTAGTCTTAATTTTTTCCTATTATCATTTATTTTAGGTCGTGAAGACCAAGTGACCAATCTTTTATTTTAAATCATCTAGTACTTTTATCTCTATATTTTTATTAACAAATATGACAATATGTTTCCAAAATGACAATTTGTTTCCTTTTTTTTTTTTTTTAAACTCTATTAACAATTATTATGCATAGACGCCATCGTAACATATAAAGTATATTAAAAACAAATTTATATTAACCAATACGTACATGTATTCTACAATTTATAGTCAAAATCTCTATTTATAAATTCTAAATTTAAATTTTATATCATAACAATAACCAATATATGAACCTGCTCTTGGAGATTTTTCACGTAAACAACCAGCACATAAATGTTATCTTCAATAATTTTCTAAAACAGACATTTTTTTTTTTTATAAAAGTCCAGCATAACCAGTCACATGCTAAATCTTTATTCATACATTTGAGGTCAAGCACACTGATAGAGCAATATACATAAAAATAAATTATTTACATTGATAAAATTGTTTCACATATCACCGTGTTTTAGGAAAATGCAAATTGTACACAAGACTAAGATCACATATAGGCCATAGTTATGCACATGTTATGAAAACAACTTATTGAAGCGCATATCTCTGTCATAAAATATTGTTCAAGTAATACTTGTCCTTATTCTTACTCTTCTAACTAAGATCATATATTAAACATATAGCTCGTAGCTCCGTCTGCAGATTATTGATTCTGCTGGTCAACTTATCTCTCTCTCAATTAAAAGCATCGTTCCAGTCATCGTTGTTCTCATCTTGGCGTAATTCTCGCCACGGCCAAGCTCTCTGTTGCTGAGATCCTGTACTAAATTCCATCATCGTGGAGGTTATTAGCACGTCTGTCAAGCTATCTGTCATGATCATGATCATCATGTCATGGGGTAATTCATCACAGCTAGAGTTTCCATCATCGGTGGACTTATTGTTTTCTGTTTGGACTCCGGTCATATCAGCAAAGAAATAATCATGGGATTGAGCCTTTCGAATCCAATCAACAGAATTATCTTGATTGTGAATTAATCCATCGGGTTGATCAATGTTAAGATGATCAGAGCTGCATCGCGAGCTTAAGGATGAAAGTGGGCTGAAGGTTAAATGGGGGCTCGTATCATCAGTCCATGATGCTCCTGATCATGATCTGCTCCGTGTGGGTTCTCACCATTGTTATCGTTATTCTTATTGATAGTAGCGATGGCTTCTTTCTAACGTTGATCAATAAAAATATACATAAAATTTAGCTTCAAAGCCTTGAATTTTCCCACTGTGACATGTGCCCGAGGCACATGGCTCTCGGACAGTGTTGTGGACTGATGACATATCTTGCACGTTTAAGAGCTATTAATAGTTATCTCTCTTAATCAAATTAAGTGGCACTTCAATGCAAGCCAGCCCCGATAAAATCTTCACGGTTTGCCTTCCCTCTTAACACGTGTGAGAGCCCAATGTTTATAACAAGTTTTGTAACAGTATAAAGGCAATGTTCAATGGAATGGTTTTTATTTTAACGAGTTTGTTCCTGTGGTATTAATGTACATCTAATTTAGAAGTAGAATTGGAATTAGAAGTAAAAGAATATTTTATATTTAAGTGTTCAGTATATTATAAAATCTAGAAATATTTTTATTATAAAATTTATAATAAATTATTATTTTTTTTTAAAATTAATATTGTTGAAAAAATTATATTTATTATAAAAATAAAAAATATATAATTTTTATAATAATTTAATATAAAAATATTTCTTTAGTATCATCAATATATTTCTTTGTTTCATGATTCAATTCTAAACTCTTTTTTTAAACATTAATTTTTGTCAAAATAAAATAAAATTAAACATTTTATTCTTATGTTTTATTTTATTTTATTTTATATATTTTTCTTACAATTCTATTAATCTTATTCTTAACCTATCACAAAGTTCTGTCAACTTATTAATCTAATATAATTATAGACCTATTACTATTGTGATTATTATTCAACATTAATAATATACTATATTCTATCATATTCATCTATACCACTTACATATTACTTATAAATCTAGATATAATTTTCCTTAGATTGAAGATAAATAATGGCTGACCTAGGTTAGCATATGGATACACTACTCAAAGGATGTATTCATGTTCGAGGGGTGTGTATATATTAAAAGCATAAATTAAGATTATTCACCTTAGAAAGGAGGCCATCACTAATAACACTACCAAAAAAACAACAAAGGTGAGAACCCACACGGAGCAGTTCATGATCAGGAGCATGCCAGTTAACCTTCAACCCACTTTCATCTTATGTTCTGGTAGCTCTGATCATGTTAACATTGATCAACCCATGGATTAATTCACAATCAATATATTTCTGCTGATTGGATTGAAAGGCTAAATCCCCGGTAGCTCGGAAGCTATTGCAGAATCCCTGCAGAGTTCAAACACATTAAAAGAAGATTGCAATTGTTCCACTAAAATGCGAAAAACGGCTTTAACAACAGGTGTTTTCAACTGCTGTTTACATCAATAGGAAAGGCTGGCCAGAGGCCCCAACACGTTTCAAATCATCGGATAAGCTGGCGACGCCTTCTTAGTGCAATAGTCCAAAACTAACGAGAATACTTTTCAGTTCAATGCAATACAATAATGACTACAAAACCTTTACCGAAAAACTATCAACAGTACTTTTCAATGGAATGCAATGCAGCAGTAATCAGTAAAAACACTTCTAATGCCCGTACCGGATTGTAAATAATATATCTAGAACTGTTTGCAATGTATCTTAATCACTAATATGGTTAAGCCAATAGATATTAGATAGCAGAGTATTTTGTTATACCTGTTGCCTAGAATTGGATGCAGCTGAATAATAGTTCTTTCTTCTTCTTGGGCAACCTCGCTTAAAATCTGGTCTTAGGTAATTGGTCCAACGCCGGCGGTGACTCTTCCCACGCCTCAAAATCTCCGTACACATTCGTATTGTGTATATCGACAACGTATATACATAAGTTCACATTTAACATGTATGAATCTCCCAACTATTTCCTCTTCCTTTGCAGAACGCGTAAAGCCAAATATGAATCTATCAACTATTTCGTATTCATTCCCTTTTGGCGTAAAAACTTATTAAGAAAACGCATCTGTTCTACACGTAAATCATTTTAGACATATATTCACAACATATACAGTTATGTTCAAATGCAATACATATTCCCCAAAGTCATTACCCAGTGAGGATACCTGTGAATATTTGTTCAATCTAAATGCTTTTGTCTCTTTATGCATGCATTTTATAGAAATGAAATCAATGCGTTACCCAATGATTATAGATGTGAATATTACATAAATCTAAATGATTTTTTATATCTTTATGCATGAATTTTATAGAAATGAAATCAATGCGGTACACATATATTATATACACACCAGCTTGCATAGCAGCTTTATCTGAATATGCACAAGAATCTTATCTTCATCAGAGGTCCAGGGCAACTTCTTCAGGCAGGCCCTATTTTTCACAGCAAGAAGCTATATCCAGTATTCTTTTCTTTCTGTTTTCCCCCTACCAGAGCAGTTAAATAGCTAACTGAACAAAACTAGATTTCAGCAGGAGAATGGCAATTACAATTTTCTTCAACTTTGGCATTCCTATGCGGAAAAAAAGACGGGGTCCCCACATGAAGAGTAATTATTAACCTAAGCTTGACTTTTTTCCAATCACAATCCTAAGCCGGTGATTGAAAGACAAATAAAATATGAAGAATATACACAAACAGTGTGGATCTGTTTTATGTCGAGCGGGGGTCTAAATAATGTGCAGCGTGGATTTGTTCTATATATAATTTATTTGCAGATCAATATGAGTGGACTATTAATCGACGTAATGTAATATAATGTTTTTTGGTACGGTGTATATGTTTATGCTTAAAACCCTGGGTCCCGAATTTACCAACCGATTAAATATGATACTGTATATTCATTTAATATAATGAAAAACTTGAGGAAAAGCTTGAGACGTTGAGCATGTTACAATTATTGAACATCTATTTTTTAAGTGGGATTTAGTGATTGAATATATTTGTATGTATTCATAATTTTTTAATTTGAATAATAAATTTATTTAATTATGTTTTTTAATAATAATGTATGATTTATAATATATTGAGAATTAACAATAATATATGCATTCAAAAAATAAATTAAACTTAAAAATTAATAGATTTTGAAACACAATAAATCTGGAATGTGTTTGAATATTTATTTAAGGTGATAAGTTGTAAAAAGTAAGTGTTGATACTTATTCACTAGTAGTTGTTCGAAGATGTGGCTTCCAGCTCAGCAAATAATTGAATCTCCCCTACCAAGATATACTTTGCATAGTTGTTTGGCAGAATCTCTTGATTACCTTCTTTATTATTCCTATTGCCGACTCTTGCTATGTGCATCAATGCATTTAATTAATTTCCTTTTGATATATCTCTCTCCTTTTAGATGCACATAGAATCTTCTTGGAGAAGCTTCGTGAAAACTCTTTTTGTTTTAAGGCAAATATACTCTGTTTTATATTTTTTTGCTGGGAAATATACACATTGCTGAAAAATACTCTGTTTTGAACGATGGGATGTGTGAGTGTGTGGGGTAGATGAATAAAAAATTTATCAAGCATGGCAGCATTATGGCGAAAGAGGGCAAACAACACTTCTGATATGTATTTGGCAAAAGCAATATTAATAAAATCGGATTTGGTTGAAAGTCTGTGTTTATACATTCTTGTAGCTGCATACTTTGTTTTAGTTTTAGTTTGTTGTGTGAAGCCATCCACACACCCGACATATGGTATCAGAGCACATAAAAGGACTGGGAAAATCGTTTGAAGAAAAGAGTAGGGAGGAGGAAGAAATTTATAAACAAAAAAGGGCAAAGAATTGCAGCAGAGATATTCGAAAAGGGGAGCATTCTAGCCAAACTAAGGCAGAATGTTTTAGTCTATTATGTAGAAAAAGGGAAAAATAATCCTCATAGCAGTAAGCAATGAAAAGGAGATTGTTATTTTGAGAAATCATGGCAGGAATAAGTGGAAGTATTTCATAACCCTAAATTTCAATTTTTAATGCCAAAAACTATGATTATTGGAGCGTTAAAATGAAAACCCTATTTTTCTCCCAAGATTTATGGGATTTGGTTGAAAATGGATTCCCTGAACTAGAAGACTAGCAAGCATATCTAACTCTTTCACAAATAGAGAACGATTTGTTGAAGGAAAACAAGAAGAAGGATGCCAAAGCATTGGTTTTTATTCAATAAGTAATGAAGGAATCAATCTTTCCAAGAGTAGCAGCTGCCACAAAATAAAAATAGACATGGGATAGTTTGCAAATAGTATACCAAGGCATAGGTAAGGTGATAACAACAAATTACAAATGCTTAGAAGGGATTTCAAATATCTGCAAATGAAGGATTCAGCTTCAATAGATTTATTCTTCACTCATGCAATGGAAACATAAAGTAAGATTAGATCCTATGGAAAAACTGTTGAAGATCAAAAAGTTGTATAAAAAAACATAGAAGCTTGCCTACAAAGTTTAATTTAGTTGTAGTAGTTATTGAGGAATCCAAATATCTTACTCAGCTATCAATAGATGAATTAATGGGATCATTCTTAGCACATGAACAAAGACTAAATTGATCAGAGGCATCATCATTAGATAACGCATTCATAACTCAAGTTGCATTTGGAAAAATAAGAGGGAGAACAAATTAAAGCAAAGGTAGAGGATGTTTTAAACCAAGAGGAGGAAGAAAAAATACACAATTTGAAAGCAGAAGACCAACATCAAGACCACATACACATTATACACCAACAAGAGGTAGAGGCAGCAGCCATTTTCATAGCCAACATCAAGTTGAAAGGTATGATAAAATAAACACTCAATGGTATTATTGTAAAAGATTTGGGAATTTTGCATCTGAATGTCAAACAAGGCAATATGACATAAATAAATGAAAAGCAAAATGTACAAATGAAAATCATCCCAACACTAGTGAAAAGAAAACCATGTTGATAACATGCAATGTAACAAAAGAGAGTTCTAAGGAGGTATGGTTTATAGATAGTGGATGTAGCAATCACATGAGTGGGAGTAAGGAGATGTTTACAACAACTGATGATTCAGTAAAATCAGAGGTAAAATTAGACAATGATCATCAAGTATCAGTAATAGGAAAAGGGTCAATTAACATAAAAATTAAGTAAGGTGAGAAGAAGCATGTCCCTGATGTGTACTATGTTCCTAGATTATAGCATAATCTAATATTCATTGGGAAATTAGTGTGAAAAGTGTATAGAATATACATTGAAAATGGTAAATGTGTAGTTTTAGACAAGAAACCAAGTAATAAGTTGATTGTAAAAGTTAAAATGACAAAAAATAGGATGTTTCCTCTTAGAATCCAAAGTGAACTATTTTTAGATCCTCAAGGATTGCCAAAGGTTTATGAATTAGCTTTCAAAGCTTCATAAAAAAATGAATCTTGGCTATGGTATTTGAGATTTGGAAATTTAAACTTCAAAGGATTACAACTATTATATTGGAAAAGAATGGTGTGTGAATTGCCATCAATAGAGCCACTTAAGAGAAAATGTGAGAGCTATATACTTACAAAGGAACATAGGCATAAATTTCCATTTGGTAAATCTTATAGGGCAAGGCAACCACTTGAGATATTCTATTCAGATCTTTGTGGACTGATGTAAACACCATCCATAAGTGGAATTCTTTATTTCTTAACATTTATTAATGGTTTTAGTAGGAAAGTTTGGGTTTATTTACTGAAATATAAATCAGATCTATTTTTTGTTTTTAAAGAGTTTAAGGCAAACATTGTGAAAGAAAGTGGACATTATATCAAAATATGGCAAACTGATAAAGGTGGTGAAAACATATCAAATGAATTTCAAAAGAATTTCAAGGCAAATTTCATAAGGAAACAATTTACAACAAGGTATACTCCTCAACAAAATGGAGTAGCTGAGGGAAAGAATAGAATAATTATGGAAATGGCATGCAGTATGATAAAAGCCAAACACCTACCAAATTAGTATTGGGCTGAAGTGATTTCATGTTTAGTATACATATTAAATAGATTTCCAACTAAAGGAAGTGTAATATTTCACATTCGAGAGTTTTTAGATGTGTGGCATACTCCTTGATACCTCAAGAGTTGAGAAAAAAACTAGATTATAGAGGAGAGAAGTGCATATTTGTGGGATATAGTGAACAATTTGGGGCATATGAGCTATAAAATCCTATTAAAAAGAAGGTGATAATAAGCCATGATGTTGTGTTTGTTGAATAAGAAGCATGGGATGGCAACATAGATAAAATAAATACTAATACAGCTAGTGTTCCACAAGAGAATGAAGAGAATAAAATTCAAGTTGTGAATCATACTAGATAAGCAAATGTTCCTACAACATCTTCTAAGGCACCTACCACTCCAAATCCAACTACTCTAGTATTTAATAATAATAGTGAGTCTTCTAATCCAATACTTGCATCACTAAGAGCAAGGTCTAGAAATACTTCAAAGAAGACATGCAATCTAATGGAGATTTATGATGAAATACAAGAGGCTGAAAATTTTGGTTTATGTTCTTATTTTTCATTCTTAAGACAAGGTGATCCAATTTAATTTTAAGAATCAATTAAATATGATTATTGGATTGAAACAATAGATGAGGAAATTCAATCAATTGAAATGGATTAAACTTGGGATGTAGTGGAGCTTCCTAAAGGCAAGATTGTGATTGGAGTTAAGTGGGTTTACAAGATAAAGTATAATGTTGATGGAAAAGTAGAAAAACACAAGGCAAGACTAGTAACTAAAGTCTTCACACAATAGCCTATCATAGACTAGAATGAAACATTCACACCTATGGCAAGATTGGATATGATAGAAATGGTCTTATCTATAGCAACTCAAAATAATTGTAAGGTTTACCAAATGTATGTAAAATCAGATTTCTTAAATGGAATTTTGGGAGAAGAAATGTACATAAAATAGTTGACTTCTTATGAAAATTTAGGACAAAAACATAAGGTATACAACCTAAAAAAGGCACTATATGGTTTGAAGTAATCTTCTAGAGATTCATACAGTTTAATATATTCTTATTTCATGAAAATTGGGTTTAATAGATGTGGAAATGAACCTACCTTGTATGTAAAAATGAATAATCAAGAGAAAATTTTGATATTTTATTTGTATGTAGATGATTTGATACTCATAGGTAACATATCAATTAACTCATTCAAGGTAGCCATGGAAAGTTAATTTGATATGATTGATTTGGGCCTTATGAGATATTTTCTTGGGATAGAGGTAAGTCAAAGTGATCTAGGAATTTTTATATGTCAAAGTAAGTATGCTAGTGATTTTTTGAAGAGATTCAATATCACAAAAGTGAATCCAACCACTACACTAGTTGCATTGGGGCAAGGATGACAAAAGTACTAGTGTTGATGCAAATTTATTCAAAAGAATAGTTGGAAACCTCATGTATCTAACCACCACAAGACTTAATATCATGTATGGACTAGTCTTATTTATAGATTCATGGAAAAACCAAAGGAATCACATTGGAAAACTAGAAAAAGAGTTTTAAGATATATAGCTGGAACAAAGAACATTTGGATTTTTTATACATCTTCAGATGACTACAAATTGATTGGATATATAGATAGTGATTAGGGAGGTAACTTAGATAATAGTAAGAGTAATTATGGATAAATTTTTCATCTTAGATATAGTGATATCTCCTAGGCATCAATGAAGCAACCAATTGTGATACTCTTATAAGCTGAAGCAAAATATGTAGCAAGGACATCAGTAACTTCTCAAGAAGTATGGATGATAAGAGTAGTTTTAGATTTGAGGCATTTTTAGGAAGAACCTATAAAAAAATTATTGTGATAATAATTCAACAAATGCTTTATCTAATTTTTTTTTTTCATAACAGAGCAAGCATATTGATATAAGATATCATTTTATTTGTGAACTAGTGAACAATGGAGACATATATCTTAAATTTTGTAGGTCTGGAGATTAACTTGCTAATATCTTTACCAAGCCACTTTCGAAGAACATGTTTGAGCATCTCTAGGAAGGAATTGGAATAACATACATACATGTCAATGAATATTAAGGGGGAGTGTTGGAGGACGTCGCTTTCAGCTCAATAAATAATTTAATCTCCCCTACCAAGATATACATTGCATAGTTGTTTTGTATAGTCTTTTAATTACCTTATTTATTATTCCTATCTATAAATCTTTCTATGTACATCAATGAATTTAATTAATTTCCTTTTGATAAATATCTCTCTCTCCTTCTAGCTGTGCCTAGAATCTTCATGGAGAATCTTCATGAAAATTATTTTTATTTTAAGGCAAATTTACCCTATTTTATATTTTTTTCTGAGAAATAGATGCATTGATGAAAAATACTCCTTTCATAATGATGGGATATATATGTGTTGTATATGAACAAATATATTACTGAGCATGATAGTTGTATGGAAATAAAAAGACAAACAATAGTTTTAATATGTATTTGGCAAAAGCAATATAAATAAAATTTTATTTGGTTAAAACTCTATGTTTATACATTCCTATAGCTACATACTATATTTAATTTTTATTATGCTATGTGAAGCCATCCACACACTGCATAGTATTTTCCTTTATGGTGTAAGGAACATCAAAATGGATGTGTTTTCTTTTGTGATTCTAGTGTTTTTATAAATTACTAAAGTTTTTTCAATTACTTGAGATGTTCATTTACTAAAAAAGGATTTCGATAATTAAAATTTAAATCATCCATGATGAACAAGATAGGGGCCAAAACATATCTTGATTTCTAATTTAAAATAGTGTAAATAGGTGTCAATATATTCTAACTCGATACTAATCAAAGAGTCAGATACAATGCATAATTGTAATCCCATAGTGAGTCAGAAGGGAAAATCTTTGAGTTTCATGAGAAGGTCATGGAGTTAACATTCAATATAAAAATCTTCCTAAGATCCAAGCATGTAAAAAATCATGTGTTATATAAAATCCAAAGGAAGTGCTATATTCATTTAAGAGTCAAATGAATGCATAATGAATTTGAATAGGAAAAATAGAATGGTATGATGCATTCATCAATGATGTAGAGTTCAAACCTATGAAGGCCATAAGTTTTTATCTTTAACTTTGATTTAGCTCTTTTTTATACTAAAATGGCCATCTCAAAAAAATTAATACAACCTTGACCTACCCTGTCTGGTTAGGGTCATTTTTTCTAAACTTTTTAGAGGCTATGCATGACCATCTATGTGTCCAAAAACACATTTTATTTTTTTCTTTTTTTTTTGTCCTTAGAAATAGCATATTTTTATAAATAAACATGAACTTCAATTGAAATGTGTCCATTTAGTTAAATTTAGTGTTTAGAAGATATTTGAAAATTTTTAGTCCCATCCAAAATTACATGTAATACTTACTAAAAATAGTAGATGAAAAATTAATAGAAGATGGAAGTTACTAAAAATATGAATTTTTTATTTTAATTGCATGGGTTAGTTATCTTTAGTTATATTTTGATTTATTTTATTTTTTTAAAATTTGTATTTCAACTTACATCCTCAGTTGAGATATATTTAAAGATGCTAGTATAATATTTTATTAGTGTAAGTGCACAAAGTTGGGGGATAAAAAGTGGCATACTTGTGGACATGATTTTATTAAAATTTCAAAAATTTGAACTTTTGTAGATAATTTCAGATATCTACACTACAAATTGGAAGGTGGTGTAACAACATGAAATGTAGCATTTTGAGTCTTGTTTCCAAATTACTATTTTTAAAAAAAATGGTATAGTAAAACTATGTCAAACATCTAAAATCTGAAGAGGCACTCTAAATTTTTTAAGAAAATAATGTAGATAGATGTCCATGCAGTGCACAATTTTTTGAGTAGTGTTTAATATATTGTGAAACACTTCAGTGAAAATTTAGATAAGATATTCTAGTTTGTGACCTATATTTTTATATATTTTTCAATGAATACTTAGATTTTTATGAATTTTCAAAGTAAATAGATCCTAAAAAATGACAAAAAAATGGATAGCCATCCACGCAGTGCACTTAGCTAAGTAAAAAAATAAAAATAAAAAAATTATTGAATGTGTGCAGAATTAGGCCTAGTTTGTGACCATATAACTTATTTTTCACTTGGATCAATGAAATACAAATTATATGAACCTATATAGGCATGTACGTTTGCTTCATGAAGAGGCCTAAAAAATTATAATTAGAAATGAACATAGTTTAAAAACTTAAGTTACTCCAAAAATTATGAAAATCATATTTTTGAAAAGTTGAGCGTGTGTTAGTTGAGATAGTATTTGTATTTGAATTTTAAAATTGAAATTCATAGTGTATTTAGTGATCAAAGTTGAATTTTTTTCTTTTTTTTATCATAACTCTTGAACTCAGCTACAGGTTGACACATCCAAACCTTTGTCTCAAGAATCCAAGCCATTCTTGAGCTAAAATTCATAGTATTTGAGTTTAAATTCAAAAAATGCAATCACATTAATGTATAACATGATATCATTAATGTATAGTGTGATTTCATTAATAGATAACACAATCATAGTATTATAAAATCAATAATACGATTTTGTTACTATTATTTTGCATGTTAATGTAGTTAACATTGAGACTAAGTGAATATTGGTTAATAGTTAACATGATCACATTATTATAAATGTAATAATATGTTTAAATTCTTATTATTTTTGATAAAAAAACTATGTGGACATGCAAATGAAGCTAACTCTGGCCAAAATCTTATATTTACTTCTCTAATAATAAGTTTGCATTTATTTCCTTATACTTTAAATTTATTTTAGTAAAAATAAGAAATTAGGGTCACTCTACATCTGATAGAGTTGGTCTCACATCTATACACCTTATGACATCAAAAATAGTTTTTCAAAATCTAATCTAGTTTGTACTTAAGTATTTTTAAGGTTTAAGTACTAAACCTAGGGGTTTCAATACATAACTTATGCAATTAATATCAATTTTTAGTAAACGTATAATAATTTTTTAGGTTTTTATGCCTTCCTTATTGATTCCTAGCATTTAGATAGGAGTCCTAGGTTTTTTATAATTGAAGTTTGAAAACTAATCACTTTAGAGGTGATCTAAAGTGATATGATTAGGTAGTGGAGGTCATATTGATGACCTACACAACAAATGACAACTTTATGTTAATTTCACTTTTTCATCATCCCTCCCTCATCCTTGGTCACTTCATACTCATCTTGCATTACCCCTAATAATTGTCTCATCATTCCTTATTATCCCTAATCACTCCCTTATTAACACTCACTATCCATATTCATCTCTAATCACTTCCATATCATCTATGATCACTCCTCCATTGACCTTCACTATCCCTCATCATCCCTAATCACTCCCTTCATATCCTTCATCATCCCTATTCAATATTTCCTTATCCCTCATCATCCCTTATCACTTCATAATCCATATTAACTCCTACCTCACCCCTCCTTATCCCTAATCACTCCCTCACACTCCTTAATCATCTCTTAAAATCTCTAATCATTGAGGCTTATCATCCCTAATCACTCCTTTATTCACTATCACCATCCCTCATCATCCCTAATCACTCCCTCCTTATCCCTCATAATCCCTAATCAATCTTTTCTCATCCATGATCATCACCAATCACTCCCTCATTGATCCTAGCCATCCCTCACCATCCTTCATCACTCCATCACTGACCCTTACCATCCCTCACCATCCCTAATTGCTTCTTCATCATTTGATATGTGTACATACTCTAAAGATATCTTTGATTCTAATAATATGATTTACAATCCATTATAATATAAATTAACTCTTTTCTATGACTTGTTGAGTTGTTAATACTCATTTATGATAGTCAACTTTATTACAAAATAAATGGGTTGATCATCTAAATTTATAGTCAAGTAACATTAATACTCACACAAAATAGAGTCTAAATTTTTATTCATCGAATTATCTTTGTTGTGCATCTAACTATATAAAAATTTATTCTATTTCACCTTTGGCGTCTTGTTTTAAGAGATAAAAATTCAACAAAAATCTCTTCTATTATTTTCTAATTCTAAGTAGATTTGAATTAGATAAAAAATTAATTATTATTTCTCATTATTGTATGACTTGAATATTGGTCAGGTTCACACATGCACTCCTTGTATATGTAATGTACTCTAAATATTTTATCTCTTGCATCAAAAATGATTATTTATTCATGTTATCATAAAAATATAGTTCTGGAAAATGTGAAACACTAATTCAACATGGTGTAGTTATTCATCCCATGTTTTCTAAAGATTAATATGTTATCAATTTAGATTAAAATTGACATAGGTAAATATCATGAGGATTTCTTTTAACATACCAAAAAATGAATTTTATACATAAATTAACCCAAAAAGGCATAACCAACTAGTCAACAAATCCTTCATTATTGTTAAGACTATATTCCAAATGTCTATAGGTTCAACATACATATTATGATACAAAAACTTAAGATAAATTTTGGAAAAGACTTCTAAACCATGGATATGGTATAAAAACACCTTAATAATTTTATGAAGATAATAGTTCATCACTTTAATCTTGGTAATATTTTTGTAATTGACTCACAACTTTGGCAAAAGCACAATTGGGATTCTGCAAGGTAATGATTTGGGCATGATGTGTCAATTATCCATGATTTCATGGATCTACCACTTGTTATATTAATTCTATAGAAATTATATGTTGTATAAAGAGGTTTGAGGTAGAGGTATTAAAGGGATAAAATCAATAGTATTGTTTAGTGTACATTATGTAGGAACTTATTTAGGTGACTGAAAGATATTCTTGTATTCATCTAGTTTATTGTTCAATTATTTTTTCTTTTTTATTGTTGGATACACCACACTATGATATGGTGACATAAGTATAATATTACATTTACTTATTACCATCAGTAATATACTTCTTACTATAACTAACAAGGTTCTTTCACTTCTTGGCATAGATGACTGAAAGCTTATGAACTAACTATAATATATGGCATTTAACATCATGAAATTTTGTCATCACATTTTAAGGATTTAATTTATATAATACATATCAGTGTTAAATATATGGCTGAGCACATGTAAAAAATCACTCACCTATAATGGTGATATGTCATGAAGGATTACATATTTAAAAAGTTTGATTTTGTACACCAAGTGACACTATTAGTTGATCCATTTCTTAAGGCCCACACTAGACCATATACTAGCATATGGTTTTTGATGATGTATAAATTTCATGTTCAATTTTTGAAAATATTATTTAGGAAAAATTGAATTCTTTTGACTTCCATTGGAAATGATGAAGTATATTAGCTCGCCATTGATCTACATGTGTTAATGAAATAATACTTATAGTTCATATAATTTCTTATTAGGGGAAGTAGAGATATTTTTAGTGCTAACCATATCATTGGGTTCATAATCTATTATCTACTTACCTTTTTATAGAGGTATATAACTTGTACCCACTTCTTGAGATGTGAAAGTAGAGAGCTCATAGTGTGACACTATTCATTGGATTTAATATTAAAGTTAGCCATAAAGCACCACTTTCCAATCTTGGATTACTTTTTCTAATCATTTTAAAACTATTTTCAACTTTTTAGTATGATGACTCAATCAATAGACATATAAATAGAAGGCCTTCAATTTAATTATCCAGATCATAAAATTTCCTCCTATGGAAAACAATTGATTGGTTTCATAAAATAACATAGCTTGGTGATCCTCATGTATTCACTACCCATTTTTGGTGCTATGTTGGTTTTAATTGCATCTCTCTTTCATGTGTATTTTCAATTATAAATTATATCATTTCTAATAGGCCCATATTTTTTCATAGGTGTTAAATATTTATGCTTTAAATTTTCTTCCACATCATTTTGATCACTTTATCTTATATTTTAATCTAGGAGTCAACTCTCCACTTATATCTCCTAGAGTTATTAAACCTCAACAAAATACCACCATCAAGGTATTGTATGGAATGATTAAGTTTGAGGAGGAATGAGGAATAATTGAGTAGATATGACGAGAGATTAAATAGGGATGGTGAGGGTAAATGAGGGAGTGATTAGGGAGGATGAGTGAGTGATTAGGGATGATGAGGAATGGTGATTATTAATGAGGGAGTGATTATGTGAAATATGGGATGAGGAATAAGTGATTCGAGATGATACAAGATTATGAAATAATGGTTAGGGATGGTGAGGGAATAATTATGAATGGTGAGGAATGGTGAGCGTCAATAAGGGAGTGATTAAGGATGATGGAGTGGTGGGTAATTATGATGAGAGAGTTATTAGGGATGATGAGGGATAAAGAAAGCCAATAAGGGAGTCATTATGGACCATGGGAGAGTGATTAAATATGATAAAGGATGGTGATGGTCAATGAGGGATTGATGAGGGATAGTTAGGGTTAATTAGGGAGATATTAGGGATGATGAGGGAGTGATTAGAGATGACTAGGGAAAGTGAGGGTCAATGAGGGAGGGATTAAGAATAATGAGGAATGATCAAAGAGTGATTAGGGGTTATGATGCATGAGTAGGAAGTGATTAATGATGAAGGAGGGATGATGAAAATTTGAAATTAACACAAAGTGGTCATTTCATGTGTGCATGTCAACAATGTGACCTACATTACCCAAATCACACAACTTATCATCAATTTCAATGTGAGTGGTTTGAAAATGTTAATTTTGAACCTATGACTCTTGAAAATTCTCGGAATCATTCCAGAAGGAACAAAAACCTTTAAAATGACTATATGTCTACCAAAAATGGACATCAATTGGAAAATTTATGTCCTTAAATCCTTAGGTTTAATACTTAGATCCTGAAAATGCCTAAGCGTTGACTAGATTGGATTTTCACAAATTATTTTACACATCATAGGGCATGAAACTATAAGACCAAATCTATTGGATGTAGAATGGCCCTAATTTATAATATTTACATTTAGAGTAGTAAATATAATCTTTAGGCCAAAGTTGGCTTCATTTAAATGCCCACATGTTTTTATGTGCTAAATAACAGGAATATGATTATGTTATTAGCTTAATAATAACATGACAATATTATATATTAGTTAATATTTACTCTATCTACGTGATTCATACTTTAATGTGGAAAATAATAGTAACAAGATTGCATTAGTGTTTTTTACAATAATGTGATCATGTTATCTATTAAAGTGTTTTTCTACTTATTAATGCAATTGCATTATGGCTCATTAATTTTTGATCTATAATTTAAATAACATAATCTTTTTATATCAATAATGTGATGACATTATTTAATAATGAGATCACATTATGGAAAATATCTATAGAATCATCCCGTAACTTCGTGAATTTACCTGTGAATCATTAGAGATGTTTGATTTCATGAAAAAAAAATGTATTTTATTAATTTTACATAGCTACCCTATGCTTTCATCATTTTGTATTATATCTAGTTTGAATATTGGAGGTAATATATTTTTGAACTCGTACTTTTTTTTTGAAGAACATATGTTTGAATAATATTATGTGATTGAATAATAGGTATCAGATATAAGGTGAGAGAAAAATGATGAGCAGGAATTGATTAGATGAATAGGACTATGGAATATCTGCAAAGGTGGGTGTAATAATTAATCATAGTTATAATAAACCAAATATATTGGTGAGAAGAATATGAAATAGGGGAATAAATTGATCATTAACATGAAATTAAACAATAAGATCAATCTGAACAACTACCATCAATTGAAGAGAGTATTCTTAGGGATTTAAAAAAATTAATGAAAGAATCAAGGTTATTATTCTATATTTTGGAGGTAGTTTAAAATTTGAGTAGTTCATATATTGGATGACAACAATGATAATTTTTTAGAATGGGAAACTCTAAGATATGACAAGAAAGTAAAGTTTTCATGCATGAATTAAAGGTTCATGGAATGATTTGGTGGGATCTCCTACAGAAAGAGGTAAATAAATGGTAAAGAGAAGATCAAAAGATGGAGCAAGATGGAGAATAAGATAAGGGATAAATTAATTCATGTGGATTATGTACAAACCGTATACATAAGATTATAAAATATAAGTAAAAATGATCACATTATACAAGAATATAAACATGGGTTTTACAAGTTTTCTATACAAATAAAGCATGATGAAATAGAAGAGCCAATGGATACAAGGTACGTAAATGTTTCAAATTTTTATATTTAATATTAATTTAGAAATAATATAATTCCTTACATTTTTTATGTAGACATAGTTAAGGTATCAAATCAATGTTATTGTTTACTATATAGTATGGAGGAACTTATTTAGGTGACTAAAATATATCCTTCTATTGATATAGTTTATTGTTCAATTATTTTGACTATTTTATTGTTGGATAAACCACACTATGATATGGTGTCGTAAGGATGATAATACATTTAATTATTACCATCAAGACCATAGTTATTACTATAACTAAAAATATGCTTTCACTTCTTGGCACTAATGATTGGAAGCTTGTGAACTAATTATGATATATATCATTCTAGATCATGAAAATCTATCACAAAATTTAAAAGATTTAATTCATATACTACCTTTCAATGGTAAATTTATGGTTTACCACATGTAAAACATCACACCTCTAATGGTGAGATGTCACAAAGGATTACATCTTTAAAAAGTTTGATTTTGTATACCAAATGACACTACTAGGTTATTCCTTTCTGAAGATCTACACTAGACCATACATTAGTATATGGTTATGGATGTTGTATAAATTTAAATTTAAATTTTTGAAAATATACTTTAGAATAAATTTAATTATTCTTACTTCCATTGGGAAATATGATGTGTATTATCTCACCATTGATCTACATCTGTTAACGAAAAAATATTTTTCATTTATATAATTCCTTGTTCGTGGAAGTAGAGATATTTTTAATATCAAACATATCATTGGGTTCATAATATATTATCTACTTACCTTATTATTGTTATAGATAAGTTGCACCCACTTCTTGATATGTGAAATGAGAGAGCTCATAGTATGACAATATTCATTGAATTGAATATTAAAGTTATGAATTAAGCACCACTTTCCAGAATTGGACTACTTGTTATAATCATCTTTAAATTATTTTCCACTCTCTAGTATGATGAATCAATAAATATACATAAAAATATAAGGCCTTCAATTTAATTATTCAGATTATAAAATGTCCTCATATGGAAATAAATTGATTGGTTTCATGAAATCACATAAAATTGTGATCCTCATGTATTCACTACTTGGTTTTGGTGTCATGGTTGTTTTACTTGATTCTCTCTTTCTTCTCAAATTTCAATTGTGAATTACATCAATTGTAATAGGCCCATTTTTTCATTTGTATTAAATATTTATTTTTTGAATTTACCTCCACATCATTTTGATCACTATGTATTATATTTTATGATATCACTCAAATCTCCACTTATATCTCCTAGCATTTTTAAACACCAATAAAATACCACCATCAAGGTATTAGATGGAGTGATTAAAGATGAGGAAGGATGAGGAGGAATTGAGTATATATGATGAGTGAGTAAATAAGGATGATGAATGATGGTGAGGGTCAATTAAAAAGTAATTAGGGAGGATATAGAGTGATGAATGATGGTGAGGGTTAATGATGGAGTGATTAGGGGTGATGAGGGATGAGGAATGAGTGATAAGAGATGATATTTTATGATGAAGAGATGATTAGGGATAATGAAGGATGGTGAGGGACAATGTGGAAGTGATTAGTGAAGATGAGGGAGAGATTATAAATGATGAGAAATGGTGAGGGTCAATAGTGGAATGGTTATGAATGATGAGGGAATGATTCAGGATGATGAGAGAGTGATTAGGGATGATGAGGGAGTGATTAATTATGATGAGAGATGATGATAGTCAATGATGGAGTGATGATGGATAAGGAATGAGTGACTAGGAATGGTGAGGGATATTGAGAGTTAATAAGGGAATAATCAAGGATGATGAGGGATTGAGTAGAAATGACTAAGGATAGTGAGGGATAATGAGGGAGTGATTATTGATAGTGATGAATGATGAATGTGTGATTAGGGGTGATGAGGTATGACTATGAAGTGATCAAGGATGAGGGAGGGATGATGAAAAAATGAAGTTAACACAAAGTGGTTATTTGATGTGTGCATGTCATCAATGTGACTATGCTACCCTAATCACATCACTTTACATAAATTTTGAAAAACTTATGACTCTTAAAAATGCTAAGAATCAATATAGAAGGCATAAAAACCTTTAAAATGACTATATGTTTACCAAAAATGGACATCAATTACAATAATTATGTCTAAAAATCCATATGATTAATACTTAGACCTTGAAAATGCTTAAGTAATGACTACATTAGAATTCTAAAAACTATTTTCCACATTGTAAAGCATGGAACTATGAGACCAAGTCTATTAGATGTAGAGTGATCCTAATTTATTATATTAACATTTACAGTAGTAAATATAATCTTGAAGATAATGTTTTCTTCATGTGCATGTCCACATTCTTTTATTTATAAAATAACATGAATGTGATTGCGTAATTGCCATCATAATAATGTGATCACATTATCTATTAACCATGATTTAATCTATCTACATGTTTACTAATTTAATGTGCAAAACAACAATAATTAAACTATGTTAGTGTTTTTTACAATAATGTGATCACGCTATCTATTAAAACGATCACATTATACATTAATGTAATTGCATTGTGGTTCGATAATTGTTGATCCATAATTTAAATAATGTGATCATGATATGTTAATAGCATAATTCCATTATGTTAATAATGTAATCATGTTATGAAAAATGTCCATGGAATCATCCCACAACTCCATGCACTTACCTGAGAATCATTAGTGATGTTTGATTCATGTAATTTTTCATTTTATGTCTATTTTCAATTTTATATAGTTATCCTATGCTTTCATCATTTGGTATTAGATCTAGTTATAATCTTGGAGGTAATATCATTATGAACTTGTATTGTGTTTCTAAAAATATATGTTTGGATAACATTATGTCATTGAATAATAGGTATTAGATACATGTTGAGAGAAAATATATGAATAAAAAATGCTCAAATGAATAGTACTATGCAAGATCTACACAGGTAGGTGGAATAATTAATCATAATTATCATAAATCAAATACAATGGTGAGAATAATATTAATCAAAGGAATAAATTGAACATGAACATGAAATTAAAGAAGAATAGAAATATGAACAACCACCATAAATTGAAGAGAGGATTCTTAGGTATTTAAAAGAATGAATGAATGAATGAAGGTTGATGTTCTAGACTATAAAGGTAGTTTAAAATTTGAGGATTTAATATATTGGATGAAAATAATGAGATTTTTTTTAGAATTGAAAACTCGAAGAGACAATAAGAAAGTAAAGTTTTCATGCATGAATTGAAGGGTCATGGAATGATTTGGTGGGATCACCTATAGAAAGAGAGGTAAATAAATCGTAAAGATAAGATCAAAAGATGTATT
>JARHVA010005257.1:7500-47500 GCA_037957365.1 Torreya grandis | reverse complement strand
AACAATGACTCAACATCATTTAAGAATATTGACTCATGAAATTTGGGATAGTTCTTTTCAGAATTTGACTCATGATACTAAAAAATGTCAATTGTTTATTTCATTGATAAAGATAATTAGGATGACACCCACCATGCACATATTAAAGATAAGAACATATAATATGGATGATGAAAAAGTAGAAATTATTTACAAATTACATGATGCATATCTTAATATAGGCCCTAAATCATGCAATAAATATTATCATGTTGCCTAGTATATAATCATAACTTGTGCAATAACTAGTCAAATAGGAAAAAAAAAATTGATTTGAAAAATAAGTCTAACACTTGATATTAAAAAAAAACAAAACACTAATTAATTTTTTTTAAAGAAGTAAAATACTTAATGAACCCAATATAAATGAGCTCTCAGCATTTTATAGTTGACTTCCATGAAAGGACAACGCTATAGCCAATGCTATGAAAGAGTTACATAATTTTTGGAATGATAATACCAGAGTTTCACCCAATGTAAGAGATGTATTAAAAATAAAATTTGGTTCTCATAAGCATGAATCATATCTGAAACATTTCTTGGATATGATTCAAACACAATTGTACTCAAAATTCTTTAAAAAACATCCAAATTTATATTATCTAAATGTATATTAAAATGGCCAAGCCTTTTCATATTAAAGAAAATTATAGATACACTAATTATTATTGTAATCATCATGTTGAGTTTTAATTTGACTATGATGGTTTACACCATATTCATTGTAATTTTTATACTAATAATATTTTGTATGAGTGAAAGAATTTCCTCCAAAATTAAATAGTGAATTTATTCCAACCAATTTTTTTGAAAGATAGGATGGACAATTATTTTATCAAAAATCATGTTCGGATGGAAAACGTAGCATTAGTGGTGGATTGACAAAACCAAAAAAATATATCCGTGAAGATGAAATAAGTGCAATTAAACATAAATTAGGATTTTTGAGAAAATAAAAATTTGTGACTTATCAAGTAAAATATGTCAAATAATTTAAAAGGTGTGATATTATTAGAAAATAGATACCTCTTTTAGAATTTATGGTCTGATTTAGGGAGAAAATTATTTATTAGTATGCAAAGCACACACATAGGGATATATGGTTGGAAGAATAATTTAGGATAATAAAAAAACACATTACCACTTGATTTTATTATTTCATTAGTAAATTTTACTAAAAATTAAACTTTCAAACCACAAATGGAAGTTCATTTGTTATGTTACAACTTGTCATAAGTTATTATATTTGTGCATATAACACTCATGCATGAACCTAATAGTATTGGTCAAGATTAAAATATATTAAGGGAATAACATTTATACATCAATTATGACTAATCACATTCTACAAATTAGATGCATGGTTGTTTTGAGAATTCCTTTGGACATTTTATTGAGAAGAACATTCATTTCAATTAACATTACAATTTGTTATAGAATTGCACATCATAATTCAAGAACGCATGGATGTTTTATTGGTTGATTAGGATGCATGTTATAATTGGTGTAGAATATATTTAGAGTTACACTGATGCTATCCATGCAGAAAGGAAGCTTGACGATGCCATAGAATGTGTAAAAATATCCCTTTCAAAGGAGGAGTTCAAATTTGTTGAGGGTGCTCATTTTAATGATACACAAAACATGGTTAAATGGTGTAATGCAAAAAATTGCCATGGTTTTCAACCAGATTATAGTCTTCATAGACTTTTTTTGTTAATGGCAGAAGAAAACTTGGAAAGGTATGATTATTATTTTATTATAATGGTTTAAAGTGAGCTCCAGTCATTTCATAGTTAAAATGCAGGCTCCTGGACTATTTATATAATAAAATTGGCATGTTTATGTTTGGAATGCATGGACTTTTTTTGGAATGAGAGTTATTCATAATAATTGGTAGATGAATGGAGTTATAGACCTCTATCTCAAATGAATACATATCATGTTACATGATTATTATAATTTATAAAAATGGTACCATCATGTGACATTCACCCTGTATCTAATATATTACACCTACGTATTATTTTATTCATTATTTTATATCTAATCCCATTATCTATCTTCATATAGTGTCACTAAGTTATTTTCTCTAAGATACATGGAATGTCTTTGTAGTTATTATAGATGAGGACAAGGAAGAGGGGATAAATTACTAATTATGTCATTATGTAAAAGTAAAACAAAATTGACTTCCACATTCAAAAATGGATAAACCATTGAGTATCCTATTGGTTTTTATGTATTTTTTAGGACTTGGATTCAAAGATTTATAATTAAAAAATTAGATATATGGTTGTTTCAAGACTTTGAAACACACATGAATATACTACACTATTCACATTTACGTTATACAATCAATATTCAATTGAAAAATATCACAGGAGGCCATTGAAAATGAATTTATTATTTTTACTTTCAATATTATATAATATCATAGTGGGTTGATAGAGTGATATGTATAGGTATCTTGAATTATAAAATGTAGATATAGTAAATTTTACCAATTTTTTTATATTGTAATTAGTACATATAATATTTCTTTTAATTAATTATTATCATTTATTTTTAGTTTATTGATTCCATATAAGATTCCACCTTCATGTGGTTGACACCATTATTAACTAATTTCATATTATTGAAGCTAAGAGAATTACTTAACATATTTTCTTGAAATGAGGTTACATTGAATGAAGAATGGTATATAATTACCATCATGGCTCTTTTAAGTGTCTAATGTGGTCAAATATATTCATGAGTTGAGCTTTATTTGTGTATGGTGGTCTCCTTGATTTTATTTTTATCTTAACACACAATGTGTTTAACTTTAATGCTTCACTTCTTCTTAAATCATCTTTTTTTAAATCCCATGAAATAGTTTTATTATTAGATATAGTTTTAAATATATAAATTTATTATTAGACTTCATAAAATTAATATTTAATTTATAAATGGATAGGGGTATCATATTTTACATTATTGAAAGCCTATTTCCTAGGATATTGATGACCTTGAAATCTCTATTACAATCACTTCACAAAACACACCCTTATAAGTCTACGCTTTTGATGATTTTAGTCAATAGTATTAGATTAGTATACATTATAGATAATGGTATTATTTCCTCCCAATTAAATATTTTTTCCTTCTTACCATCATGTAATTGATTATCAACTTTCAAGTTATCACTCTACCATTAGATTCATTATCATATTCATGATATTACGTTATTTTCAACATATGATCCCAAAATATGGATATTACTCCACCATTAACATGGAAATAAAGTTTATTCATATTTTTAAGTATTATTAAATCTCAAAATATGATTATAAAAAATCAAATTAGATACATCTTTCCTTGGAGAGGCAAACTAGCTCCTCCTGATTCTTGTCTACTCTAATCCACCTCATTAGTGTAGCCAAGGTGGATAGTGTATAGATAAATATTATTGTCATCAGAATAAATTATTAATTCATATATTTAATAATTATAACCTCTCACCTTGGGTCATTATCACTTTATGTGCAAGAAGGTTCACTAGGCCTCAAGCTTGTTAGGCATGTTTAGAGGTGGATGAAGAGTAAGATTGGAAATATAATTTCATTATAATATTTAAATTTATATAAAAACACTTTGAATACTCTTTGACATATTCTATGTCTATTATAAGATCTAATACCTTCATAAATTGATTACTTACTACTCAATCTAGCTTATTTAGGCTTACATACAAGGCCATATTTGGGAATGGTCATATATAAGTTCATTTTGATTTTATTTTAAGGATATATAAAACTTAATACATATTAAATACATCATAATTCACTTTAAAATAAAAATTTAGAGCATTAAGAGTAATAAAACTTGACTTGTACCACTTCTGGTCTATTTTTCATTCAATTTTACATGTCTAAGCTTGTGTTTCGCATCTTATCTCGCCTCATGTAAATTACAAACATAAAAATAATTGAAAAAAGTTTTAAAATGTAAATTCATACCCTTAATCCAAATTTCAAGTCATATGGAGAAATAAAATCCATTTCATGGCCCTTCTTATATTGGGAAGGTCATTCTTGAGGCCTAAATAGGTGGTGGATTTGTCAACAAGGAATGAAAGGAGAAAAATAACATGGTAATATAGTTATTTTCACCCATTTTTACATATTTTAAATAACAATTTTTAGTGAAGAGGCATTACAAATAGAGCTTTGACAACATTTATTGTCAATGTTTTCACCCTCCTAGGTAATAGTGAAAATGTATTTATGAGAAGAATTAGACATCAGGGTCATGGAAACATGTGTAATTCACATATACATACATTATTTAATTGATAAATTTTCACCTATTATTCTCTGAGGTAACAAAGTGTGTTAGACCTCGAGAAATTTTCTCTTCACTACCAAATGATTACATTTTAGGACCCATCACAAAAACATATGCCATGATTTGCCCTTGAAATTTAAGCCAGAGTGTTATAGGTTACAATATGAGTTTTAAAATATAAAAAGTAGTGATCTATTAGTTTGTAAAAATAATTTATGTTTTTTTATGTATTTTTATGTTAGGCTATAATTCTATATTTTTCTTGTATTGGGGAGGGCTTTCTTGAGGTTGGAATTGGTGGTAGGTTTATTGACAGTCATGAAGGGAGGATAATAACATATTATTAAACATTATATTTCCATTTGTGTGTGTTGGTAGTGCCATCTCATAGTGAATAAGCATTTAAAATGGAATTCTCAATCAACATCTTGAGGTTTGACATCATTTGTTGTCAGTGTTTTCACCCTCTTTAAAAGTAGTGAAAATGTATTTCCCACTACACTTAGATAAAAAGGTTGTGTAAACACATGTAATTAACCTATATATACATGATATAAATGATATATTTTCACTCAAGGTTTAGGAGGTAAAAATGCATGTTGGAGCTCAAGAATTTATCTCTTCACTACCAAAAAAGTTGCATTTTAGGCCCTGTTACTACAACTTATTCCATGAATTATTTTCAAAGGTTCATCCAAAGTGATCCAATTTTAATAAATGTATATGAGGGGACTTATAATTTTATAAAATGACTTATGGTTTCTATTCTATGTAAATTTGAAGTTTGGCAAAAATTCTATATATTTTTTCTATTATGAAGCGTGTTCTTGAGGCAAGAATGGGTGATAGGTTTGTCAATTAGGCATGATGGGAGGCTAGAAAAGTGATCATATATAATAAATTCCCATATATACATAATTTTAGTGAAAATTTATATTTAATAATCACTGTATATGGATTTCCTAAACATCTTAAGCTTTGACAACATTTATTGTCAATGTTTTCTCCCTCCTGAATAGTTGTGCAAATGTATTTTTGGCTGAAATTAGATGTGAGGGTCAAGGAAAAACATGTAATTAACATATATATGCATGTCCAAGTAATATATTTTCACATGGGGGTCCTATAGGTAAAAATGTGTGTTGGAGCTTGAGAAGTTGTCTATCCATTTCCAAAAAACTATGTTTTAGGACTTGTCACTACAACTTATGGGAAAACATTCTCTACAAGGTTAGGTCAAAGATATCCAAGCTATAATAAGATTTTTTAGAGATGTAGAGGAGGGATATTATGGTTTGTTAAAATTAATTATAGCTTCCATTATATTCATGTATAAATTTTGGCTAAAATTATACATTTTTATTATATTGGGAAGGGCCTTCTTGATTCTAGAATGAGTGGTGGGTTTGTCAACTGGGAATGAAAGGATGCTAGTAACATGTTTATAGATGTTATCCACCCATAAAAATGATTTATAAGTACAAATTTTAAATAATTAACCACCAATAATGTATTTATAAAACAACAACTCAAAGTTTCTACCCTACTAAGTAAGAGTGTTTCTGCCCTCTTGAAAAACAGTTATGTTATTTTTACTCTAAGAAAACAATCATTTTCAATATCCATTCAATATCATGTATGGGGTAATATTGTCTTTATACCTTATAATTAAGTAATTTATAATATTCATTCAACATAATGAAGGTTTTATACATATTTTATTTTATGCTATTTTTATTTATGTAGGGTAACACAAGCCAGAGAACATTTTTCATTTTATTCCATTATTTATCATTGGTTGTAGATCCATAGGACTTATCAATTATCAATTATAAATGGAATAGATGATTATAAATTCCACCATAAGTTTATTTTTTTATTTTGCAATCATTTTCATCTTAGTATTCAACCTTATCTATTTATTTTTTAATTGATCATTCACACTCTTTAAGTTCAATATCTGTTTCCTCGAATGAAGGATCTAAACCCTTAACTAAAATTTCAAATGAAAATAGCTTCATAATATTATTTTAGGTTTAAAAAATCCTTTTAGATTTATTAAATTATCTATGCCAAAGTAATTAATATTGTTCTTATAATTTAATAATAACATTGATAGGATTGATGATATCTTTCTCAATGCAGTCAATATCCTTTTGTAGAGATTTTCTTATAATTAGTCATTAACTTCTTAGGTTTGTTCCTCTCATTGAAATTTTTTTCTTTTAATTCATTTTTTAGAAGTATTAGACAATATTTATGACATATGTATTTTTTAAAACATAAAATAAATCAATATTATATATGAATCTAAGAGGTTAATATCTCATTCTTAAATTATGTCTTTTCTGGCCTCTATGTCTCTAGGTCCAGTTTGGAGCTATTATAGGACAATTTCACAAAATATATTTTTTATCACTTAATTATTATGTTTATAATAGTATTTTACCATGTACAACAAGTTATAATCCTTATAAAATTTTTTATAACTCACAAAAAAATTTAAAAAAAAAAATCATCTGACTTCATACTCAAACTTTTCAAAAACAATCTTCTACGTGTGTACAAGAAAATAAACCTTTGTACCTACAATTATGAATATTATATTTGATCTCAAATCATTTATATATGGATATATATGTCTTACCAACTTTATATGAATGTTTATTTCATTTATCATAGTATTTTAGGATTTAAAGACCTTTTAGTAATGAAACATTAACTACAAGTTTACGGAGAAATGTTGTAGGACAAGAGTTATTTAGTGATTGTTTATAGTTCTCATTGGAGGTTTCAAAAATATACCACAAATTTATTGGTATTATATAACTCTTATACCATATCTATTTCTCAAAACCAATCGATACATCAACCTTCATGTGTAACTAGGCCTATAAAATTGATTATAGATGCAAAAAACACAAAATTATGAGGTTTCAAAGGATTCAAATGAGTTTTCAAGATAGAATCCAATATAAAATAACATAAATTACATTAAAAATGTTACACATGAAAAAATATGATAACTATCCAAAATATTTATTATTTTCCACAAAAGGTTTCTTCATAATCCTTGATTTATTGAAATAACCCTGCCACTTACTCAAACCCGATAAACTAATCATCATTGTCCTTATTAAGCTGAAACCTAAACTTTTATGGTTTCTTTAGATTATAAAAGATAATTTTAACTTTTTTTGGAGTTCAAACTAAACCTATAAATAAACCAAAATTTCTCAAATTCTCTCTCATTCACCTAGTTTCATTTTATTAAATTGACTTCATACGTAGGTCTTTATGGGTATATTAAATATTTAAGACAAAAGTGATAATAATGACCACTAGAAGGTTTAATATACTTATAATAAGTTTCATACTTACCTAATATAACTTTTTTTACTTAATAAAGCCTTACAAAAGTTTCATTTACTCATGGACTTACACTAAGAACATTTGAAAATACAAATTTGACATTTTGGAGGGAAACTCTTGAAACACTACAAATGACTCTAATCACACTTTTAATGCCAAAATAAGGACTTCTTGAGACTTAATGGAACTCTAATAATATTTACAAGACATCAATTATTTTTTTCCATGATGGAAGTGCATCAACCATCTACATGGATCTAACTTCATGACAACTTCTAAAATAATCCAAATTAATAATATTACATCTTAACCAACAGATGCAGCCATTAACTATGTTACTACACTTCCTCTTGTGGACTCAATATAATCAACATATATTTCACCCAACTGATAGATATTATGAACCTTTGATTATTTGGTTGATCACGTAGAAAGTGACTTACATGGTATCATATTCTAGAACTGACGGGCTATCTAATATATTTTAATTGCATAATCTATTGTAAGAATTTTCTCTACAACACTAGATATCCTAGTGTGGGAATTGATACATAATAAAAGGTTTTGTCTCACAAATATTACATCTTAGGATCTATATTAACTTTAAATAAACTCTCTTCCCTATGCACATATGGAGTATAACTTTATTTTTGAGTCATTTATGGCTTATTAATATAATTTTTTAAAGGTATGACAATACAAACATCAACTTAATGTGCTTCTAGTTATAGTTCCATTTTAATAATGGTCATGTGATAATTATAGTGTTATTTACTCATAACTATATTAGGTTAGTGAGTTTCATCAATATTGATGTCAAATAATGTAAAACATCCCACAGAAAATTGGGTCATCTACTTTTATATCTACATCTTCAATCCTTTGAATAAGCTCAACACAATAATAATATTCAAAACTCAATGTGATAGGATTATCTCTTAATGGTAGCTTTTAGATCAATTCTTAAGTGGATATGTAAATAATATTTATAGTGATCCCAAAGAAAAATATTGTATTAAGGACTTCATATATTATGAGTTTGATATGCATCATCATGTCCACATCTATTGACATCTTATTAATTAGATACTAGAACACTCATTATGATATTGTATACCCTTTATTTACATATTATAATATATTTTCAATATTTTAAGAAAAATATTCATTACGAAAAGTAATTACTAATTTCAAGAGGTCTGTTAAAGCTATGAATATCCATTTCCATCACATTATTCACACTATTTTGTCATACATCAAGCCCGCGATAGTAATAGGATATCTTTCACTCATATTTTTATTTTGGAATAATGAAAATAATATGATACTTAATTCATCCTGACATTATTTCTTATGGGATATGATTATATATCCTCATGCACCTTCCATATGGGAATTATATATAGGCATCTCTAAAGTTGGTATATAGTTTTACTTGTATTAATTTTAGATGATAAAATAGATGAATTTTTTTAATTTTGGATGCATGATTACCTTATTCAAATTTCACACCACATTATCCTTATTACAATTTTATAACACTATACAATCCTTCATATTACATTATAACTTTTGATTATATAATAATTCCAATAAGTTACTAGTTAAGGATTGAATGTGAAGTTTCCTATGTTATGAATTACCTCTGTACACAAGTAGAAATAAATTGAATATCTATATTACATGTTCCATTTCATGTGACTTTAGTAGCTTCCAAGATAACCTACCTATCTTTTGGCTGATATTCAACTCTATTTTTTATTAAAATACCCATGATATTATCTGTATTGATATGGAGGTTAATAATCAGCTTGATATTTTGACATAAGGGTTGCCTAATTGGGTTATTATTGATGTGAAATTAGAGTCCATGCCTACAGATACAAATTTTATGGTGTAATTTATCCAAGATCATATTATGTAGAGTGAGGGGCCCATCTTAGTGAATGTTTTATACATAGTAGACCTTATTTTCCTTACCATGCCATATTGACATATTAAACTAGTACACAATGATTTAAAAATTGATGTTGTTATATTATTGTTATAAAAAAGTTTATAGTATTATCATTTTCCAACTCTTTTATATTCCTACAATTTTTTAATTACACTTTATTGTTCAAATCACCTCAAATTATCAAATTTGGATCAATGGTCAAACATTAGAATTTGTTGTTGATAATTAAATTCAAAAATCCTCATTTCTCATAAATTAGTTTTAGAATATAATAGTAAAATCCATAAAGGCTTAAAAAATAAAAATGTAATAGAATGTGTGGTAAATTCCATATAGGAAAATGTATAATGTTGCTAATACATATATTTTTATACAAGCATTCGAAAGATGCATAAATTAACATATTGACATACTTAAATGTACATCATGAAAGATGTGAGATAATCATAAAATAACATCCCTCTCTTTGAATTAATTGATAAATAACCTCCTTAGGATGCCATGATAGTATATGGATATCAATCTAATGCCTTGGATCTATCTAATGTCTGACTGTGGGTCCTAAATTCATAATTTAATCACAATTGAACCTATTCAAAGACAAGTATTATTAATAAATTAACATAAAATATGTATGTAACCAAGTTAAACACTTGATTTTAAAATATAAAAAAAAAATTTAAGAATGAACCCTACTACAATTTCATGGTCCTTCTCAATCTTATTTTAGTATTTGATTAGGTCAATGTCAGGTTGAGATGCACAAACATGCATATGAAATATGTGATGTTTCCTTACTAATAATTCAAATTAGACTATCAAATGTCATGGGATGACCCTAAACACATATAAAATTCACATAAGTTAAATTTTTGAGCAAGTATGTATTATAATTATTTAAGAAAATCTATTTTTCAATTCAAAATTACATGTTAATATGTACCTCTATGAGGGCCAGTGCAGATGAAATCACTATATTAATTCCTATGTCCATCTATAAATTTTCAAAGATATATGGCATTTTATCTCCTTTATTTAAATAAGAGTGTAATATGTAGTCAAAAGTTTACCTCTATAGAATTAAAATTTATAATGCTAAAAAAAGTATTTGTATAACTGGATGGGCCAAAAAATGTATCTAAATATGTAAACAATGGTTATATAATATCTAATTCTATAAACCTAGAATGTGATGATGAAGGCATCATTTCTTCCTAAAACATAAAAGATATATGTATATTGTTTATTTTCTATGAAAATTAATAGTTAAAATTTAAATGTGTAAATATAACATAAATTTCTCATGACATATATATAAAATATACATGCATCCATGTAATGGTTGATGAATGCACACCAAATGCACATGCCAAAAAAAATCACTAAAGAGTATATCATCCAACTAATCTAAACCATCAACACCATCATCATAATAAATTACAATACATATAGTTCTACAAGATCTATAAGGATGGGGTTTGTTATGCCCACTGTGTGGCATATCTTCATCATCAAGCATTGAAATGTCAGAGGTATAATCACTGAGAGGAGGGGGTGAATAAGTGAGCCCAAATAATCAAAATTCAATTATAATCTTTACAAATACTTAATCATCTACCAAAATCATTCATGAATCATATATAACATTCATAGTAATGAGCAAGAGAGGCAATAAAAGATCAATCACATAACACATGACATACATGGAATACATATTTGGGAAAAAAACCCATTGGAACCTACAATTGGACTACTATAATATAATAATAAGATCTAATTTAGACCAATATCAACTGATGAAGGAACTACAATCCCACAAGGCACTGTCATACCTATCTAGCTCAGTTGCAACAAAAACCACACCTTTTAGAATTTTTTAACTTGCAAGGAGGATACAACCACCATACATGTTGAGAAACCATTAAAAAACCTAAAAAAACACTTCCACCTTTGTATTGATGTCAAAAACACCTAATTATGTACATCATCTTATCACTCTTCACCTTTTCTTACACTCAATTAAAAAGAACACTATTATACCAATAGAATTATGACCTACATGTCATACAAATAGTTCTCAAACAAATATGCTTTTCAACACATCTTAAGGGAATTTTAACCCTCTTTCACTCCATAAAACACACACACGAGTCTATATTTAATCATTCCTTAATATTTCACATAAATTTTAGAACTCAACATCTTTCGTTCGATAATTTATAGAGCAATCTTGATAATCACTACCTTGGTCAGTCATTAGGAATGCTTTAGCCCTTAATACATCTCTCAAATGAATACATGACTCAATTACAATCTCCATATGTCATCCATATCATCTATGGGTCACTCTTAGGGAACTAAGCCTTTTAGAAATGCCCTTATAGCCCTTATAGTTCTCATTTAAACCCATTTTCTCCTTTAAGACTCCCTTGATAAAAAACAAGCACACATGACCAATTTCAAAAACATGGGTCCACTCCTTATGTCCCCTTAAATACCTTAAAATTATCATAGAAAACTTAGCTAACCTTTTTATATACTTAAACAACTCAAATAGAGACATTATGCACACAGTCACCATAAATTAACACACAGTAAACTCTTAAGCATTGTTCATAGTCAAGATAGATTTATCACACCTCCAAATTTCACATAGAGCATCATTATGGAGTCTACAATACTCCCCAATATCTAATTGATTTTGAGACATTACAACAACATCAACACAAGCACAAATATTATTCTTGGGTAAATTGTAGAACATATACAAAAACATAGTCAACTATGGATCATCATAACTATGTCTATACATACTTTTAGACCTTCAAATCTATAATGGAAAATTCACCTTGGAGTCCTCTACCACATTATTTTTAAATTTATGATAAAATTCATCTTATATCAAATTATATTGTTTAAATTTATATATCTCTAGTATTTCCTATGTTAAATTCAAATATTTCAATAGCAATGGTCACAGTTAACCTTCGAAAACAATGCTCAAATTTCATGGGCTCTCATCTTAGAATCAATCTCATACTTTCAATCTTGTCTAAGCTTTAATGCATAGACTATCAAAATCAACTATTAAACCAAAGTCACTTTGACCTCATCTTGTGTCATCTTGAAATGTTGACTTAATGTGCTATATCAATCTCTACAAATCAAAAAGGACAATAATGATCAATTCTCACCATTGATCAAACTGTATGAATGCCCACTCACCATTGGATCATTATCTTATACATTTGTTTAGATTTTAAACATTATGCACCTGTCTTGATCTCATTGCATCCTAATTCCTTGGAACAAATGTACACAATCTATATTGCTTGAGCTTTAACACCTTTAAAAATGACTAAGTATGGGTACCCTATCAATATGCATGAGTAGCCATTTTTGCACCTAAATAACTTCTTTCGTGCTTACTCACAAAATCTCAAATTTGGATAAAATGATTTCCTCACATAGGAGAATCCAATCACATGAAATATTATTTCTCAAAATCTCATGTGTTCAAGATAAAATTCCATTAAAGTGAATTCTCATAAACATCTATGATAGAGACGACCATGTCGAAATTTGCTTGAGAGGCCAACTTTGAGCATCCATAACTTATACCATGATTTAGTGCATGATATCAAATTTAGTGTAAGTGATCTATGCTCAAAATTAAAATAAAAAAACCATATGATAATTTTTTCTATACACTTTCGCATGTGCAAGATAAAACACCTTTAAAATTCTCACTTGGCTCTTTTTGCCACATTGAAAAATTGGCTAACTATGGGAAAACATAGTGAATCTACCCAAGATCCCAATATTGCATATGCATACATTTTAATATTATACATTGCATGATCTAAAATTTAGTGAAAATATAATAGGTCCAAAACTGAAAAAAACCATATGATCATGTTCTCCTGAAAGATACACACATTTAAATGTTGACCTCATTAACGTGTTTCCTCAGTTCTTTTTTAGCACTTTGAAAATTGGGCTAAGTATGGGGAAACAATGAAATATTTATTAGAAGAAAAGTTTTCACCCTCATATCTTTGATCAAACATTTCTACATGACTTTATATTTGGTCCATAACAACTAGGGACTACTATGATCATAGCCATATGACCAACTCCCTTGACTTCTTCCCATGTGGTAATGGTGACATCATACAATTGCCAACTCAAATTATTTGCCACTGGAACCAAAGTGTATAGATGAGAAATATGGACTATCACATGAATTCTACATATGTGCATAAGCTATCTAAGCATAGATAACATCTTAGATACCCCTTGCACATTATCAAACCTACATACTAATCCCTAATCCTCTCAAGCTATGTCAATACTAGAGCTAAACCAAGCCACCTTTAAGCATACAAGAATAATCACATTTCACACTTTATCATTATTACATATACTATAAATTCTCTTCATCCACTCAATAGGACACCTCTATGATACCACTATGACATCATCATGACAACTCTCCAACAATCTCCCCCTTTATCATTGATGTCACCACCCATCAATATATCAATGTTTATCTCACCTTCTCTCTCTTCAAAGCACTTCTAAAATAGGAATTTTCTCCCCAACAAGAACTCTCTCCCCCTTTGACATAATGATAAATAGGTCACACACTAATCTTAAGGACCTGAAAAGACTATCAAAATAGGAAAGTATCATCTTATAAGGATGATACAAACTCCACCTTACCTTGAGCCAACCTCTTCTTTTTTTGATAACTTCCTCTTGTTCCATGCCAACACTCTCTTCAATCAATCACTACAATAAAAGAAAAAATAACATATAAAAGAATTTAAATATAATGTAACACACCAAGAAGAATGTAAGAGAGAATCCCCCTAAGAACTTAGAGTGACTTCAAATCTCCACATACCATGAAGAACCATCATGAAAGCTCACTAGTTGTCATTCTCAAGACACTTCCATGATCACCAGCAATGCATATATATTAAACAAAATAGGAAACATATACTAAACCAAATTGAGAACATACCTTAAGATTCTCATACCTTTTTCTTTTAGAGAAACTAAGTAAAAATCACTCTTCTTTAGATTAGGCATGTCTAGCCTCCTTGAAGACCTATATGAAATGTGTAAAACTCACAACATTTTTTAGACACAAATTCAAGAGATAAAAATTCATATCTATAGGACACTCATACACCCCCTTGAACACACCAATTTTTAAAAACAAGATCCTCTTCTGAAGCATACTTCCTTCACAAACCAACTAGCTAATTAACCCTCCATATTGACATAAACATGAATACCTAGATAACCACAAACATTAGAACTATGTGAATATTGATTTAACCACTCATTTGGCCTATTAAATATATTAATAATCATCAGACCTCAATTCAAAAAACAAACCACTTTTCTAGGAGATCCCAAAATCCTAGAGTCTCAAAACGAGGGTTAACAAACATCCTTCTAGTCAATGCACACCTCGAAAACTACATTCACACCTAAATACACCCATCACACACTTATTACCAATATTTTACATTCCATACCTTTATGAACCCATATGTCCTATAGCATAATTTAGGAATGCTTGCCCTTAAGCCAAAAACTAAGAAAATCAAGAGCACTTCATTAAACTTAAATTGACACATACATATCTTTAGACATAAAAAACTTAGATAAAACTAAAAATAAATGCATAGAACTTCTTAAGCACCAAACACTTATTAATATCTACATCAATCTTATTAAGCCACCTACAACCATCTATTCTAACTCTATACTAAAGCTCCTTCACAAACCTCTGAAGCATGATCATGAACTTGTTACTCCCCCTTAAAAAAATACCTTCTTTGATTGGCATAATAATATTGAGCACCATAAATCTTACCCTATAGACTATTCTAACTAAAAAATTTCTATAGCAACACTTGCTTCTCCACTTGAGAGGAGTCTCTTAAGAAGCATAGATAGAGACACCTTTTATACCTCAATTCTCCTAAAACAAAAACAAATCCTCATATTTTATCTCCTCCTTGCATATCTAATTATTTTAGTTCTTCTTCATCTACTTATTTGGCTTAGGAGAAACAAATTTCTCAACCACTATAGCATTATCCTTTTCTTGTAGATTTATATTAACAATATAAGGAGATAACATAGATTTATTAGATACCTTTTCATCGAAATAATTTCCTTACAGCTTGGAACCTCATCATTATGGATATAAAATTGATGTTATTTAGATGATATATGTTCAATAATAGCAATATACGCACTTGGATCCATACATACCTCAGGAATGGCCTCAATCAAGACCCTGGTCTTCTCCTTCAGCATGATCTCTTCATTCTCAATATGAGCAGACAATGAGACCTCTTGGGACTCTTTAAATTTTGAATCATTCTCCACCATATCAAAAAAATTACTTAGGCTTTCATCCTCATCATTTCCATGCTTTAACTTGCCTTCTTCCTTGAATTATAGTATCCTAATTAAATCTAATCTATCTTGCAGGCCTTTACTTACAAAACTAAGTAATGTGGCTTCTCTATTCATAATTGTAGCAAACCATATATATTACAATAAATTTATCTTGCCTTACCTTATTTGGACAAAAAATTGTAGTTTGTCCTATGCCATGACAAATAAAACATCCTCCTAGTTTTTAGCAAAGATTCACCTTGGCTACTCTTATTTGGACAATGGTTTGTAAAGTGTCCCACATTAAGATAATTAAATCGCTTGACTCTATTCAAACCTTTTTATTAATGACCCCCATCATATTCCCATTCCAATTCACTTTTAATAGGTCTTTTATAGTCTCTAGCCCTATGAAAAAATTGATTATATGTATAATAGTAAAGACTGAATATTGCATACCTCATGGCATTTAATTTGTTGACCTAATTTGTTATTACTCTACCAGCACCTTCATTCCTTTTCTGAAGATTTGTCTTTAAAGTATTATTGTCCTAGTTCACATTAGTCTTCATCTTGTCTTGAGTTATAGTCTTTTTTTCTTCTTTATATCCAATACTAGTTATATCACTAACATGATTTTGACCACTTATAATATTGTCTAGATCACATGAAATATTTTCAAATCTCACAATTGTATTTACCTTACTAGCTATCTTTTTTAGCTCAGATTTCAAAGATTCATTTTTAGAAAAAAAATACCTTGAACATTATTCTTCTTCAACTTGTAGGCTTGTAGACAAAATTTCCAACTAATAACTGAGATGCTTGATCATATCTCCATGTTCCTTCGTGTCTTCATTGAATATCTCGTCATATAAATAAAATTACTCCTCATATTCCTTAAGCTTAGATTTCATCTTCTTATTGATCTTCTTCACAAACCTTTGTTCTTCAAGAGCATTAATCAAAATAGTCTCATAGTCCAGCTCATCTTCATCATCATCTAAATCAATCCAAGTAGACTCCTAATGTGATCAACTTCTTTCCTCAGCCATGAACAATATTTCAACTTCAGTAGGACCATCATCTTCATGATCATATTCTGAGTCACTATCATTAGTCTCATCTGATGAGCTGTAATCTTCTTTAGTGTAGAGACTCTTCTTGTTTTTGTAGAATTCTTCTTTTTGTTAAACCTCATAAATCCTTTCTTCTTGTATGTCTTATTATATTCAACTTGACCTTCACCATTTTCATTATCATCATTCACCCCATTTTTATGAGGGCACACATGAGAAAAATATCTTATCCCTCCATAGTTGAATCATTTGAGGATTTGTTTACCCTTATACTTCCCTAATCTAGTGTTTAATTTTCTAGTAATCAAAGCAATTAGTTCATCATCATCAATATCAAATATGTCATCTTGTTTGGATTTCTTACCTTGGAACTTCTTCTTAGGATTCATCATTTTTTTTAATTTTTTCTTCCTTCTTTGGTGGTATATCATCATTCTTTCTCATCTCATAGGTAGTAAAGGTGCCATGCAATTGATTCATCTTCAATTGAGTAAGGTCATGACTCTCTTATATAGTATATACTTTTGGATTAAAATTTGGGGATATAGACCTTAATACCTTCTCAACAATAATAGTCACTTCAATATTATCTCTAATACCTATGATGATATTCACAATCTCATCAACTATATACATAAATGATGCCGCATTATCTTATTCATTCATCTTGAGACTTTCAAATTGCCTTATATGAGTTTACAACTTAACAAGATTAACCTTTGAATATAGTTCAAAAATAGTCCTCAATTTATCCCATATTTCCTTGGTAGTTATGTAATTAATTACTTTGGTAGACTTAGTTTATGTAAGACCACAAGTGATGCTATTCATTACCTTAGAGTTGATCTCAAATAACTTCTTATGTGCAACACTAGATGGAGGAATAATAGAAGTAGTATAACCATCTAGAATAGATTTACATACATCAAAACCTAGAGACATAGTGTAGGTCTTCATCCTATCAATCCAAAATGCATAATTGGATCTATTGAACATTGGTGCTTAATTAGTATACAAACTAACTTTCACATTATGACTAGCCATTATACCTTGTATCACATTCAAGCTATTAACATTTTACCAATGGACCTCACTATGATACCAATTTTTAGATGTACATTAATTGAGAGGGTTAATCAGTGAACCCAAATAATCTAAATTCAATTTTGATCTTTACAAATATTTAATTAGCTACCATAAGCATTCATGAAACAAATACAAAATTCATTATAATGAGCAAGAGAGACAATGCAAGATCAATCACATAACACATGACATATGTGAGAAACCATATTGGGGAATAAAACCCACTATAACCTATAATTGGACTACTATCCCATAGTAAAAGCATCTAATTTATACCATTTGTATCTAATCAAGGAACTACAATCCCTATTTAGTGAGACTACAATCCCACAAGGTGATGCCACACCTATCTAGCTAAGATGCAACAACTAAACTTTTTAGCATGTTTTACTTTGAAAGGGAGCTATAACCACCTTAGATGTTGAGATACCACAAAAAAACCTAAAAAACACTTTCACATATGAACTGATGATGTAACTTAGCTTATCACTCTTCACCTTTTCTCACACTCAAATAGTAAGAGCACTATTCTGCGAACAAAATTATGACCTATAATTAATACAAATAGTCATCAAATAGATATTATCTTTAACACAACCTTAGGGTACTCTACCCCTAATTATTTCCATAAAACACACACACAAACCTCTCTTCAATCACTCCTTAATCTACCACATAAAGTCTAGAACCCAACATATTTGGTTTCACTATTTATAGACTAATCTTGATTATCAATACCTTGGTCATCCATTTTGCATGCCTTAGCCCTTAATACATCTCTCATATGAAGACACAACTCAATTACAATGTCCATAGGTTAGTCATAGCATCTATGGGTCACCCTTAAGGAACTATACCTTTTAATAAGCCCCTTGTAGCCCTTATAGGTCTCATGCGAACCCATTTACTCCTTTTCATTCCCACATGAAAATTAAGAACATACAACCACATTAAAATATATCAGTCCACTCCTTATTTCCCCTTTGACATCTTCAAATGATCAAAGTCAACTTAGGTTATATCTTTGTATGCTTAAATAACTCAAATAGAGACCTTATGCACATACTCACCATGAATGAACACACAATTAACTTCTTAATAATTATTCATACTCAAAATAGATTGATCACACATCCAAATTCCACATAAAACATCCATATGGAGTATAAAATAATTTAATATAGATAATTCATTGTGATACATTGAAACAACATCAACACAAGCTCAAATATTCTTCTTAGGTCACTTGCATAACATGTATGAAAACGTAGTCAGCTTTGGAGCATCATAACTATGTTTATACATAGTTTCATATCTTCAAAACCATATTTCCATATGAATCTTAGATTTCTCTACCACTTTGATTTTACTCCATGATTAAATTCATCTTATATCAAAAGATATGGTCAAAATATAGAGCTCTATTTTTTCCTATGTTAAATTCAAATATTTGAATAACAATAGTCATAGTTAACTTTTGAACACAATGCTTGAGTCTCATGGACTCTTATCTTAGGATCAATATTGAATCATCAATATTTTCTAAGCCTTAATTCATAGACCATCAATATCAAACATTAAAATATAATTACATTGACCTCACCTTGTGTCTTTTAAATTTTTTAATTTAATGCACTTCATGATAAGCATGAAATATACTGAGAGGGGGGTGGTGATTGAGTATATTATATATCTTTTAATTAATATGATTTATTTTATTTAATAAATTATTCATACAATCAATATGCGTAATAGAACATAAATAATAATATGCACCACATGAGAGAGAGAGAGAGAGAGAGAGAGAGAGAGAGAGAGAGAGCAGATTTTTATGTGAAAACATAAAGTGGGAAAAACCATGAAGAACAATCTCAAGTATATGAATGAGTACCAACATAGAAAATATTTGTGAGCACAAACCCATAGGATCACCAACCCCTCTTGTGTATAAAACATAATTATCTCTCAATGTTGCTTACTCAACAAATGATAGAACTCTACAATATCTCCTACTCTTCTCTCTTTAAAAACAAATATAAACCATGCACTTTCTTACATATTGTAAATGGCTTATCAAGCCTTTATTTATATCTTTACAAATTACCTTTGGCATTCACCCTTTGTGACCCTTCAATCCTCATGTAAAATGGCACCAAACTTGCATAACCCATATGGTGACCCTTCATAATCAAATGCGTCCTTTCCTCTTTTGTCTTTATCTTGGTGACTTTTCATATTCCTCAAAGTGTCCCTTCATGGAAAAATGTATCATACCCTCTTTTTTCTTCATATGGTGACTCTTGGAATTCCTCAAGATGACTCTTTATGAGAAAATGCATCTCATTTCTCTTGTCTTTTACCCCGTGACTCTTTGACTTCTCCATGGGCCTTCTTTTGACTTATATGCCAAAAAATATATATTCATTAATATTAAATAACTATTAACATACATTAGCAAATACATAAATATTAAAAACACCATTAAATTCAATGGGGCCTTTATCACCAATAATGCTAGACCTTTGACAACAATGATAATATTTCTAACAATCTCCCCTTTTGTCATTGATGGAAACCTTAAAATGAAACTACTATATCTTGAAACCTATGCAAAATTTCATCTTAGAAACATACAGTAAATCCCCCTTACTATAGAAAACTATACCTATTCCCTATACTTGTTTCTTTACCTATACATGTACCTATTTCTATTCTTCTCACCCTTTGACATCAATGGCAAAGGGCCTACCTAGAGCTAACACTTACTTCCCCCTCAACTGATGTTGAACCTCAATGGCAGGAAGTAAAATTAATTACTCCCAACTTCTCCCATGGATACTAAAATATGTATTTGGGTAGTTCCTTTGTGAATATTTTAAAATCTACTCTATAGTACTGATATATTCTATCGTAACCTGTTGATCTGAAACCTACTCTCTCAAAAAGTGATATCTAATGGGAATATTTTTTGTTCTTGAATGCATCACTGGATTCTTCAAAATATTAATAGCACTTATGTTATCACAAAAAATAGAAATAGTTTCATCATATTTTACCTTGATATCTTCCAAAGTTTGCTTCATCCAAAACACTTGAGTACAACATAATACCACTACAATATATTCTACTTCAACTTTAAAAAGTGATAGTAAAATTTGATTTTTATTTATCCATGATACTAAGCTATCACAAAGGAAGAAAGCTCCTCCACTTGTACTTTTTATGTCATCTAAGAAACCTAACCAATCTAAATCTATATAAGCAACTCAAGTGAAATCTCTGCCTATGGGATATGACAATCCACAATCCAATGTCCCCTTGATGTATCTAAATATTCTCTTCACCAACATAATATGACTATCTTTTGGAGCTGACTGATATCTTGTAACCATACCTACTACATGCATGATGTCTGGCCTTGATGATATCAAATATAAAAGACTACTAATCATATATCTATACAAAGATTGATTTATAATAGGTGAATCTTCATCCTTGCTCACCTTATTTCCTATACACATTGGTTTGCCAACTGGTGCACAATCCTCAAAAAAAAATTCTTCAACATTTCCTTCGCATATTTAATTTGAGATACAAAAATTTCTTTATCTAACTAAATTATTTACAATCCTAAGAAAAATGATAATTCTCCAAGCATAGACATCTCAAATTCTTTTTGCATATTATCATGAAATTATTTTATCATATTTTCAATGTTTCCTCAATAAATGATGTCATCAACATATAACAAAAAAATTAATTGATGCTAACCTTCCATTTTAATGTAGATATTGTTGTCAACAAATCCTCTCTTGAAACCTTGATCCTGTAGGTACTTATCAAGTCTTGCATACCAAGTTCTGGGAGCTTGTTTCAATCCATACAGTGCTTTCTTCAATCTACATACATGGCTACTAATATTTGAGAGAATAAATCCCTCAGGTTGCTCAATGTAGACCTCTTCTTTTGGATTCCAATTTAAGAAGGTACGTTTGACATCTATTTGAAACACTTTGAAATTTGTAAATGCTACATATGCAAGAAACATTCTAATAGCCTCTAGCCTTGCCACTGGTGCAAAAGTTTCTTCAAAATCTATTCCCTCAATCTGAGCATATCCTTTACATACTAATTTTTTTATTCTTGGTCACTTCTCCATTTTCATTCAACTTATTTCTATAAACTCATTTTGGATAACAAAGAGAAATTAACCTAATGTTTATCATGTCTAGATTCTAAAAAAGTTTTAAGCTAAATTTTGGATAACAAAGAGAAATTAACTTGCTCAAATTCACTTACCATCATTCTTTTGGTGTGAATTCCTTCATTTATGTCCCTGGTGATGTCACTTTAATTATTATTGCTCTGAAAATATTTAGATGGAGTTTTGATGTTTTTTTCTCCTTTTTCTCATCTTCATCTGATTCTTTAAAATCTTCTTCTTCAATGATTTTAGGAATGTCTACTAGATCACTAACACTTTGTGTTTCATCTTCTTCTATCCTGACACTTGCACTTTCAACAATTATCTTGGTTTTTTTGTTATAACATTTATAAGCTTTAATTTTTAAAAAATAACCATGAAAGATACCTTCATCTACTCTACATTCAAAATTAACATGGTTTTTTTCAGTTCTCTATATGAAGCATCTATTGTCAAAAACTATGAAATAATCAACTATCATTGGTTTGTCTTTCCATAGCTCATAAAGAGTTTTATCACTATTGACTCTCAATAATTCTTTATTTTGAATATGTACTATTGTAGAAACTACCTCTCTCCAATATTTATTTGGTATCTTGGATTGACTTAGCATTATCCTGACCATCTCCTAAACTATTTTGCTTCTCTATTCAACTACTCCATTTTGTTATGGAGTTATGGTTGCTGAATAATGTCTCTTTATTCCATGGTATTCACAAAATTGAATAAATTGATATGACATGAATTCTCCTCCTCGATCTGATCTTAGACACTTAATCTTCAAACTAGTTTCATTCTCAACTAATGCTTATAATGCTTTGAAATGTCTGAAAGCTTCTTATTTTTTCTTTAAAAACATTACCCATGTCATACATGAAAAATCATCAATAAACAACATAAAACATTTCTCACCTTGAGTACTTTAAGTTCCCATAGGTCCACATAGATCAGTGTGAACAAGCTCTAACATATGAGTGGTTGATTACTCTCTTTTTTTGAACCACCTTCTAGCCTACTTCGCATGCTGACAAGGTTCACAAAGCATGTTAGATGGCTTTGTAATCTTTGGAAGATTTATGAGTACTTGCTTCTTGTTGATGTTGATAATATTTTCCAATTTTATGTGTCCCATTCTCCTATGCCATAGCCAAATTTATTTAATCTAACTCAAATAATATCTTTGACCTTTGATGTCTGATAGCATATATATATATATATTATTGCTTGTTCTCTAAGCATCTGTAACCAACACATCTGAATCTTTTTTCCTAATTTTAAAACCTTTTACATAAAACTTTAGTGTGTTCCCCTAATCACACATTTGACTTGCACTCAAAATATTATACTTAAGACCTTGTACATACAAAACATTTTTAGTTTTACTTATACCATTATCCAAACTTAGTGTACCTTTTATAGCAATTTTGGCAGTAGTATTATCTCTAAATTTTACTATGCCACCATTAATCTTCTTGAAGGTTATGAACTTGCTTTTGTCTCCTGTCATGTGCCTCAAACATCCACTATCAATGAACAATATATTTTATTCATTTATTGCATGCAAAGTTATTTGTACCAACATATATTTTTTAGTTTGTTTCTTCTTCCATGAACATATCTAAACTTTATTCTTGATGAATAGAGCCTTGAAACTTTTTTCCTTCTTGATTGACTCAAACATGCTTCTACATTACTAGGCTATGTGTCTAAAGTTGTTGCACTTTTAATGTATTATGGCCTCTTCATTAAATCATGATAGAGGAGCAAATGAATTGTGGCTTTTGCTTGACTCTACATGACATTTCGTCTACTTATTTTTGAAATTGTTAGCCCTTTTTTTGACATTCTATTTTCTTGTGACCATATCCATTACAATAAAAAAAGTAACCATAAAAATAGAACTTGTTTGTGTATCTTTGACTTGATTGCCTTTTTTATCTCTCTTCTTTCCAGCCTTCTTTATTTGAGATGTCCTCTATATTCTTAACTTCTTCCCTTTGTAGTTCCTCTTTTGTAAGAGCTTCAACATAGCTCTTTCCTTTTTATTTGTCTATAAAACTATTAGCCTCCCATTTCTCCTTTTTAAATCTGATACCTGACTTATCTAACATTGATATTTGAGTTCTAATATTTTCATCAACATATTAGTGCTATTCTCAAATTTTGAATCATTGACTGCTTTATCACTGATTGCTTTATTTATTTTCTCAAGATTTGCTTTTAAAGAAGCAATTTCAATAGCATACCTTTCACATTATTTACTTACTTTTTGCAACTATACCATTAGAATTTCTTCATTTTTCTTGGTTTCTTCAAAGTGTGCTTGTAGATATTCAATTATTTCCTTTGACTCCTTTACATTTTTCTCAATCTGGAGCTTTAATCTTTGATTATTCTTCTAAGGAGATTTTAACTCTTATAAGGCAAAAATAAGTTCTCCTTCTAGATTCACTTTGGCTTCATCATGTTCTTCTTCTTGATCATCTATACTTTCGCTTGTGGACGCATCTTCATGTATGGACATGAATAGAATCTCTTCTTCTTCTGAATCACTGACTCCACTATCTTTGACTGAGCTAGGATCTTTAGAATAAAAAATCTTCTTCTCAAATCCTTTCTTGAATTTTCTTTTGAAATTCTTCTTGTATGTATACTTTTCTTCTTCATTTTCACCATTACCCTTATCTAGGCACTTACCTACAAAATGTCCCCTCATTCCACAATAAAACATTTAAATGGTATTTTTCCTTCATATTTAGCTATGCCATTTTTCAGCTTGCGAATGAATAAAGATCAAATGTCATCTTCATCATCTATAGAACTATCACTTTATTTTTGAATCTTATCCTTCTCTTTCTTTGATGTCTTGAAAGTAGTTTCTCTTTTTGAGGTTTCTCTTGTTCGATCCAAATCTCATATTCCATAAGAATAACATGTAGTTCATCCATATTTACCTTGGCTAAATTGTTAATCTCTCCAATTTCTAAAAATTCTGCATCATATCTCAATGGTAGAGATCTCAAAACTTTTTTAACCATAATTGATTCTTCTAACTTTTCTCCAAGAACTTGAATTTGATTAACCATTTGATCAACCCACAAAAGATAACTTACTGTATTTTCTTCCTCTTCCATATTCAAACTCTTAAACTATCTTCTAAAAGTTTTAAGCTTCACTTCTTGAACCTTCCCATCACCTTTTTAGATATTTTCATGTTTTACCCAAATTTCATGAGCATATTTACATTGCATAACTTTAACAAATTTTGATTCACATAAACCACATAAAATAACATTTAAATCTTTTGCATTATTTTCACTTACCTTCATTTCTACTGGAGTAGTTACAAGTGTTTGTGCTCTTCATATTCCTCCATCACTACTTGCCAAGTGTCAAATCCAAGGGTCATCAAATAAGTCTTCATTTTTATGCTCCAAAAATCATAATTTGTCCCATCAAACAAAGGTGCCTTATTTGTAGAAAAACCTTCATGTGATCCAACCATCATGATTTCCTGATATACCTTCAATCTATAAAACATTTTCCAAAGGAACTTGCTCTGATACCAATAGTTAAGAATGAAATATATTGAGAGGGGGGGTGAATCAATATATTATATAACTTTAACACAATCTAATTTCTTTTCATTAACCACTTAGTCACATAGTCAAGATATGCAATAAAATTGAAAAAATAATATGCACCACATGCGAGAGAGAGAGAGAGAGAGAGAGAGAGAGAGAGAGAGAGAGAGAGAGAGAGAGAGAGAGAGAGAGAGAGAGCATAATTTTACATAGAAACCCAAAGTGGGAAAAACCATGGAGAACAATCTCAAGTATATGAATGAGCACCAACTCAAAATACAAAGTTTTCAAACACTAACTTGTAGGAGCACCAACCTCTTTGTCGATCACCAACACATTAAATATTTGTGAGCACCAACCCATAAAAGCACCAACCCCTTGAAAAGATTTATGAGCACCAACCCATAGGAGTACCAACCCCTCTTATGTATAAATCACAAGTATCTCTCAATGTTGCTTACTCAATAAATCATATAACTCTAAAATATCTCTTGATTTTCTCTCTTGGAAAACAAATATAAACCATGCACTTTATTTCATATTACAAATGACTTCTCAAGCCTTTATTTATAGCTTTCCCAATGACCTTTGGCATTCACCCTTTGTGACCCCTCAATCCTTATGTAAAATGACACCAAACTTTCATGAGCTTTCATATCCTTGCATTTAAAAAGTCATATGGTGACCCTTCATAAGCAAATGCATATTTTTCTCTTTTGTCTTTATCTTGATGACTTTTCATATTCCTCAAAGTTTCCCTTCATGGAAAAATGTGCCATACCCTCTTTTATCTTCACATGGTGACTCTTGGAATTCCTCAAGATGACTCTTTATGAAAAACTGTGTCCCATTCCTCTTTTGTTTTTTACCTCGTGACTCTTTAAATTCTACATGGGCCCTCTTTTGACTTATATGAAACCAAAAATATATTTATTAATATTAAATAAATATTAACACATATTAGCCAAGATATGAATATTAAAAACACCATTAAATGCAATGCAGCCTTTATCACAAATAATGCTAGACCTTTGACATCAATGAAAATATTTCAATGATTCATTGATCTCTATGGATCAATAAGGAAAATAACGATCAATGCTCATGATTTATCAAACTGTAGGAATGCTCACTTCATATTTGATCATTATTTTTCACGTTTGCTCAAACATTAGATGTCATGTATTTATTTTCATCTCACTACATATTGACACATTAGAGTAAATGTGCACCATCGATCGTGCTCAAGATTTAACACCTTAAAAAATGACTAAGTATGGGGACCTTATCAATATGCATGAGTAGCCATTTTTACACTTTAATAACTTCTTTTGTGCTAACTTATAGGATCTAAAATTTGGACTAGATGATCTCCTCACATAGTAGAATCCAACCATATGACATCCTACTCTTGAAACTCTCACATGTGAGAGATATAATTCCATTAAAGTTCATTTTCATAAAATTATGTCATAGAGCCAACCATGTCCAAATATGATTGAAAGGCCAACTTTGAGCATCTATAACTTTTGTCACACTTTATTGCATGATATCAAATTTAGCGTAAATGATATATATTCAAAATTAAATAAACCCATAGGATCAATGTTTATTTACACCTTAAAACATGTAATATATATTACCTTCAAAATTCTCACTCGGCTCTTTCTACAATACTACAAAATTGGCTAAGTATGGGAAAGCACAGTCAATCTGCTTGGGAGATCAGCTTTGCATATGTATAACTTTAATGTGTTAAATCACATGATCTAAAAATTAGCACAAATATAAAACATACAAAAACAAATAAACCCATATTATTATATTCTCATAAAACATCCACAAATGTGAATACTAACCTCATCAACATGCTTCCCAACTCTTTTTGACCACTTTACAAATTTAGCTATGGGAAAATAATGAAATTTGTCGTAAAATACAATGTTTAACCCTCATAGATTTTACCATGATTCGACACATGACTTGAGATTAGGTGTATAATAACTAGGGAAACCTTTTATCACAACCATATGACTAACTCCCCTTGACTCCTTCCCATGTGGTAATAGTGACATCATCAAACTACCAACATAGATTATTTACGACTAGACCTAATTTGTCTAGATGAGAGCTATGGAATATCATATGAATTCCAATTATGCACACAAACTCTTCAAGAATAGATAATATCTTATGGACCCCTTGCATATGGTCAAACCTACATACTCATCCTTGATCCTCTCAAGTTATGTCAATATTGAAGATCAACCAAGCCAACTTCAAGAATACAATAATAAACACATTACACACTCTGTCATTGTCACGTAGACTATCAAGGATCATCATCCACTCAAAATGACACAACCATGACATCATCATGATAACTCTCCAACATGAAAGTCTTTTTTTGTGTTGAATGAGTATATCAACATGTCCACTAAGCACATGAAGAGTGTCAATCTCCATGACCTCTTTCACCAAGAAGGGATCTAAGGATGAAGTGGATTTTATGTAGGGAACCTTGTAGGTCTATTAGGTATATGACATGAACCTAGTTTATCCTAAACAAAGCCTTTTCCTTGGCCCATAAACTCACTTTAATCAAAATAATTTGGAATCTCATTGAGGATAAACTCATAGTAGAGTTTCCTTAATAAATAAAATGGAACCTCATGGTTGTTACATAGTGGATATTCAAACATCATCCATCATAAGTATCATAAATTGTATTTGATCAATTTTTCTTTACACGTATGGATTAGGAAATATTTAACAATTATTTAAAATGGTACATCGGTGTTTACGCCAATGAATACAACATAAATGTTAGATTTTGATATTTATTTATTTTTGACCTCATGTGATGATAATTTGTCAGCATAATAATCCATATCACTATTTTGATAAGATGTATGTCTATAAATTTTACTCATTATCAAGTCAATATGAACCAATAAGGACTCTAAGTTATTGTGTATATAAGTGTTGTATGTACTGATGGATGTAGAATCCCTCATTCTCAATTACCATTTTTTTTACAATATGTTAAGATAGATCCTCATGGCTACCTATGGATCTTTTGTAATTATTGGAGGGTTAGGTAGACAAATAGGAGGGTTACATGAAGAATTATCCTGAGGAATAGGAGGGTTAGGGTGAGGGTTAGCCATAATAATAGTAGGGTTAGATAGAGGGTTAGGAGGATGTTCATGGTATCTGATAGTGGACTGGTGTATTTAAAACAAATAATTGATAAATTATATAATGTCAAAAATAGAAAAATTGGTAAAATATAGAGTTAATAAGTGTAGTTTATGATAACTTACCTCATCTACATAGAGACATCATGAATTTTAGGACATGTTGAGCTTTCTTACAAACTTTTTGGCTAGTATTGAGGCCGTTCTAAGGAGAACCTAATCAAAGAATGACTTAGCATAAATTATAACTCATGAATTAGGGAGGCTATGGGTTTTTAAAAACATAGAGTTATAATTTATATGTGTTATTGTAATTTGTATATGTTTCCATGACATCTACATGTTACTATAACATGTAGACATTATTGTAATGTGTATGCATTACTATATAACATGTACACTTCACTATCTATTAAAGTTAGGTAATTACTGAGCCATAAATTAAATAATGGGTATGTGTTATTCAAATGATGCATATGCATTGTGCTAATAATGTGTACAAATTATTAGGTCTTTCCACATAATAGCCCCCAAATATTTATAGCATACCCTCCATTTACTTAATTTTATTGTTTATAAGATATTTAGATATTTTTAGGGCCATCTAATATTACATGTAACACTTAAAAAAAATAATGGTTAAAAATGTGCTAGAAGATGAAAGTTGTTAGAAGTATCAATTAACCCATGACCGATCAAATAACCAGATACAATGCATAATTATATTCTCATAGTAAGTCAAAAGGCAAAATCCTTTTGAGTTTCATGAGAAGGTTATTGAATTGATAATGAACATAACAAGCCTTCTAATAGGTATGTTTGTAATAGTTTAGGTGTTATATAATATATAAATTTATTTTTATGTTCATTTAAGAGTGAAACGAATATGTAATGAATTTTAATATGGAAATTGGAATGATATGATGCATTTATCAATGATGTAGATTACAAACTTATAAAGGCTATAACTTTAGATATGTAATTTCGTTTGAGCTCTCATTTGGATATTAAAACTCATGAGATCTACAATTTTCTATTTAACAAAATACTTATTTTAAAAGGAAGAGAACACATTTTTTGAGATCATTGATTACTAAAAGAAATTATTAATAACTAGAATTGTGGACTGAAAGATTGAAGGAATCTATGGTGTTAGAGTGAATTATCTAGAGTGAGAGAAATCATTTATTTTTACACAAGTAGGTAAGGAGGATATTGTGTAAAAATAAAATGAGGATATTATGTAAGAATGACAATTTGATGTTATGAATCAACCAACTATAGGATTTGTCATGGAGAAAAGGATGATGATAGACTAAAGGAGTGATCTGTAAAGTATATAGTGTATTATCAATTTTTTTAATATTTAGTTTTCCCAACCAATCATTTTTATCTTTTTTTCCTCCTCGTATACTAAAATATATGATTTTTGGTAGCTTGGATTTGATTTAGGAGGTTGATGGATTTAATGTTTACCATACATCTTGAATTTCAATAGGGTAATTATCATTAAAATATTAAAATGTTAAAATGAGGTGCCTAGAAAAATATTTTGAAAAAACAAGTAAAATTAATACGTTGAATAAGGTCACTTTAGAAGACGATGCGTGATATGCTAAGAGAGATAAGGTGTCAATGTTGTAACAAAAGTATGAATTATATGAATTTATGTCATTTTGGTTTTTGTTGAAGGATTTAGATGGAAAATATGGGGAAGTTTTACAGAATGGAGATGTGTTTCATATGGTGATGGAATTTTTTTTTTTGGGGCAATGTGGTGGTGTGGAAATAGATCAGCTAAGCCAAAACAAATTCAATTTTGTTTTTTTATTATCTTGTATTGTTTTTGTCAACATGTATAACTACTAATATTTTAAATTTTTTATTCTCATCATATCTCATAAAATTAATTTTTTGCTTTTAATTCTAATCCTTCTTGGTTGTTGTGATTCAAACTATTTTTACTATGGGGGTATATATAGGAAATCTATCTAGCAAGATCAAGTTCCTAAGTTGGTTTTATAATGATTTTGGTTATGGTAAGATAAATAAGAAATTATATATTCCCTTTTTAAGGAAACATTATTTGAAGTGGATGACAAAATTAGATATGCCTTTGTTTTATTGGCTCGATAGTACACAATTTTTCATAGTGTTCATTAGATTTGATGAAAATTCTATGAGTTTCATGGTTTGAAGTGCCCTTTTTGGATCATTAGGTAAACTTATATGTAGATAAGGGTGAATAGTTTTAATTAAACGAAGGATATATCTTTTTTATTTAAGATATTTTATATTTCACAAATCTTTTTCTTTCATCAAATAAGGATAGGTTTGATAAAAAAAAATTGAAATAGTTTTTACATATTTTTGAAGTGATCTAATTTTGTCTTACATGTTTAGTTTAATTTACTTTGATTTATTTGACTAATGTTCACTTTGTTTCTTATATCCTAGTTCTATTTTGAATCAGTTTTTCATTTGTTAATATATGTATGGGTGGGTTGTACAACTATGTCAAGTATTTTAGGAACATATAGAAAGTGGTAACTACATATAAAGTTTTGCTGATGGGATATTTAGAACACCAACTTTGACAAGGTGGAAATCTACCCAACCTTAATTAAAATAAGGTGGAATCATCCTAAAATTTATTATGACCAGACCTTGGCTTGTAGCGTAACTCATTAATTGATGTGAAATAGTTCCATTTTTATGAGCATCTTTAGACTAAGTTTAAATAAATGATAAATAATGTTGGTGTCATAGAATCATTACCTATAAAATAAAATAAAAATATTTGACCTGAGGATGTAATTGATTTATTACATTTTTCATTGCATACATAGATTCAACAATGAATAAAATGCAATGAACATGTTTTGAAATCAATATAAACATGTAGGCATAGTTTGCCAATTTGAATCTAACCTACGTAATCTAACATATTTATAAACATGGTTTATTATCTAATCTAATAATTTAATATTCTACCTTTCGATTATTCTTAAATAGGTTTTACAACTTCATAATTAGAATAATCATTATATATTCTCCCTTGGACCACTTATTTCCTACAAATTGAAGTACGTTGAGCCAATAAAGTATCATTAGTTCTCCCATGTACTATCTTGTATAAATTTTTTACAATAAATGTCATTTGATTATCAATATCACCAAAATAAATTTGAGATTTTGATAACAGTAAAACATATTGTGGACTACATGTTAAATAGAATAACTTATTGAATTAAGTGTAAAAACATTATTATGTAATAAAAATCAAATAGGATTTTATGATTGTATGATTTAGACATCATATGATTAAATTAAAAAACATAGGTTGATTTATATGCTAATTTTGAGGTATGTAAATCAAATAAATTTATGTGTATCCACTCAATTGATGTGATGAGGTAAATGCATGAACATCATATTCATGTGTAATTTATTATTGTTAATTGTTGATGTCTTGAGTATATGCCAATGATAAAGATGCAAGTGATAATGGAGTTTTGGTAATAATCATAATAGTCAATGAATCAAAATATTTTATATAGATTTTGGTATCAATAGCTTAAACTTGAAGGTATGAATATTTAAAACTATTTTAAAAATAATGAAACTGAGTATTAAATATACTCAGGATAATTTGGATATCTATGTGTAATAGAAAACTAATGATATAAGGTTTTTGGATCAAAAGAAACTCTAAAATGATTAACAAATGTATTTTAAAAGGTTTTCCAAGATGTTAATTAACCATGAAGTAAATCAAGTTGATAGTTCCCATTTGTATACCTCTTGCACTCAGTGTTACACACTTGAGTAGTATGGAAAACAAAGATGAAAAACCCATAAATATGTCATTAAATCTAGGGAATGGTTTTGCATCAAAATGGACTCAGTATAGATAATGATTAGAAGACACAAATAGAGGGTATAACTATCTCACTGTTACTTCTAGCTCTACTTGAACCAAGGTGAAAGGACCTATGATGTAGTTTTCTTGCATGGATGGATACTACAATTCAATCCCCATGGGGATTTCTGTCACACAAGAACACAAATCTGACCATAAAATAACCAAGTTTCCACACTCCACCTAGGAAGGGATATCACATCGAATGAACAAATGATTTAAGCTAGACATACGATACTAAATACATATGTGAAAGTGATTGCAACCTTCATTTATAAATAAATTTTCAATAATAGAGGGCTAATGTAAGACTTCAATGGTTGGTTTCAAACCATAAAATACAAACACATTTTATATATGTAATATTTATGCATCTTCAAGAAAATCACAATTAACATATCTAATAGGGTATATTATTTTAAGGGTAGGATGAGTTAATTAGCGATAAAAGAATGGTGTGGTGTTGTGGTTTTTCAACAGTGGGATTTCCTTCAATAGGTATGACATCATTCATTTCAAAAATGTTTAAAGACTGAAATACAAGCTAAGGAAATTATCAAGAATAAATTACATCCACTAGTTCTAATACAATGCAAAGATTCAAATTATTATTGAAACCATAAATCATATATTGATACTAGAGCTTCAAACACTTTCTCCTATCAAATCCATAAACCCAAGGTGCCCTTAAGAGGTTATCAGCAACACATCTCCAAATAAAAATGTAAAAAGTTCTCTATAACCTAGATCTATGCCCAAGAACACAACCATTCATAAGCATTAAATTAGATATCCAAGCAGTAGAACATGTAAAACATAATATTTCACTTCATTAATAGGAAATATTAAAAATCATAATTATTTTCCATTATGTTCGACTTTAATCTTGTATACATCTCTATCTTAGAATGTTGATGTGGGGAGAATCATGGTGACTTTTCTCTTGAATAGGGGAGACATATACAATGCTCTCAGAGCTTGCTAATGGTCATACAACTACAACCACCTTATCAAGGGAGACAAAATTCACACATAGTAAGGATCCCAAAATTTTAAAGAACCTAAGATGTAGAAAGATAAACAACCAATAATAATATTAGAAAAGAGCATAATCCCTCTTTTTTTTAAAAATTCTCATCGATTTGTTTTAGAAATATGTTTTATAACTTTTACTATTACAAACATTCTATCAAAACTCAAAATGTTTCCCATATGCTCCAATTGGAAGATGGAAATCATTGAAGAAACAACCTATCCATGTAATGATGAGATTTCAAGAAAAACCTTATTCTCTTTGGTTAGAAATCCACTATAGTTGGGTTTGAGGGAGGATATCCCCCTCGTAAAAAATGAAATTCTTTGTCTTCATGTGTAACCATTTGGCCAAGCCATTGACCACTCATTTTCATAGCTATAAACTTTTAGGCAACTGCCTTCTCCTTGTGAAAAGTTGAGAATGCCCATTACCTTATGAAAATTGCATTGGAACAGTCTAGTTTTGTAGGATCCATGGTTATTTGAGAAATATAATTGGAATGGCCCACCTTTCCCTTAAAAAAACTAAAATACTTCTCCTCTATTGAGGTATTTGACACAAGCAAAATATTTGGAAATTCAAGACTTAGTTAATTTTTACCATTTTGATTTTTACTTCAATGTGATTTTCCACAATTTGATTTTTTCCCTTTTGATTTTTAGTGTTTTTGTCATATTTTGATGGATACTAAATGCATTAGTTTTCAATTTTTATCCTTACAAGGAATTTTGGGTCCCATTTGAAATTTTTTACTTCCTTTATATGGCAAAAATCTAGAAGTCAGTAACACATTTACAATTTATAAATTTGCATCTTACAATTTGCAATTGTAGTTCCCCTAAAGAGTTCCACCATGGACGTAGGACCTTCAAGTGCAATTTTTAATTTCATATTTTGAAATTTTGAGTTATAATTCCCCTCAAAAGTTCCCCTGTAGACTTTGGAGATTCAAGTACAATTTACAAATTATGAAAATACAAAATTATAATTACCTTTGAAATTTGTACGTTGAATTCCCTCACATTGACTGGAGGGTTTGGGAGATCTGAGAGGAATTTATAAATTGCACATTACAAATAAAGTAAAATTACATTCCTCTTTGAATATCCTAGAGACCTCCATTTGAGTTGACTTTTCTTATGTTAAATTGATCAATGATATTTTGAAGTTGGACTACATATTACAAATTGCATTTTTCATAACTTATTTTTTTCACATTACTTTTCCCACCTAGATCTCCATAGGTTTTAGAGTTTTGGAAACAAATTAAAAGTTTGAAATTTTTAAAAATTACATTTCCTATTAAAAAAATCTACCAAACATTCCTTTTGTATGTCCCTTTTTCCTTTCTTGACTTTCCATTTGACTCCATTCCACCCTAGTTTGAAAAGTAAGCTATATAAAATATTTCTAGAAGCCAATTCTTTTTCTATTTGAAATATAAACACAACAATCTCTCTTTGTAGATATCTAAATTTGAAAACATAAATCTTTACTTCCCTTTTTCCATGGACATTTCTAATAAACAATATCTCACCATAGGAAAAGTATTACAAGCCATCATTATATTATGAATCAATTATTACCTTGTATGTTTCCAGGTACCTAGTGACTTCTAAATTCTATAACTTCATTATTTTCACCATTAGATGTAGTGATTTTTGAATGTGTTGATTCTATTTTCTTTTTGACATGTTCTTCTAGTTGTATTTCTATGAGAGACTTTGGATTTTGACATGGAGTAGGCTTCTAGGCCTTTTGAGATAAAGAGAATGTTTTTATGTCCATGGATAGTAAATTAACATTAGTTACAATAGTCATGTTAGCCATTAGACTATCTCTTAGGAGATAAGTCAAAGTAGGTGAAGGCAAACTTTGGGATATTTATGATAGTAAAATATGGATGTGAATAATAGAATATTTTTTGTCTATAAAAGTTAGACTTTGAGCGAAGTCTCTTGAATTTTTATTTTCTTACTTTATCAAACATTGCCCCTATATACATCAAGATTGTGTGGTTGCCAAAATGGGAAAGGTCAAACTCCTCCAGGATCTAATTCATGGATAAATTCTTTACATCAAATGTTTTTCCATCAAGCATGCTTTGACTTGTCCTACATTTCAACCTTTCAAATATTTGCATTTAGGGTTTATTGATTTGACATCCCCATATGGAAAAAATCCACATTTCCTCTTCCATCTTGTAATCTGATATGCCCAACACCATGAGCAGCTCCATTTTTCTATATAATAGCATGGGTATGAGAGGACCTCCTCTCTAGAATCTTTATGCCCATCCAAATCACTCCAATCTAGTGAACCTCTAGAAAAACTAAGTCCAACAACCATTACTTTGTTACCACTATTACTTTAATTTGACTTACCCTTCACATCATGACTCCAGCTATGAGAATCACCATCTTGATTCCTAACTCTCGTATGATTTACATAAGGATTTAAAAAAATCCTAACTCAGCCAAAGCTTCATTAAACTACTTCAAAAATATCTATAATAGTGATAAAATGATTTACTATGAGTCATCACTTGGACTTTACATGGTTTAGGATGTTTTTATGATGTTATCATTCAATTTGTTGAAGATATGTAGAATTTTGTACCTCCAACTATAACTATATAAATTTGAAATTGCTTCTTTTTTTTAAAGTCCCATCAAAAATATACATATGGGTTGATGTCTCTCCTCTAGTAGAATGAGGAAAACTCATGAATAATTTACAATTTAAAATTTAAAACATGCAATTCTAACTTATCTTTCTTGATAACATTCTTATCATCCACCTTTCCTCTTTGTGGGATCTATACTTTTGGAGATAAATTTCAAGTTTATAATTTTAAATTGTAAATTATAATTTCTCTTAGAATCTCCATTATATACATTGTACCTGGGCCCATGCATCCACATCAACATCTAGTTTATTAATTTAAAGCCTTCAATATATTTATTCTAACTCCATGTGGATAATAATCTTGGTTCTTCTTCAACTATTGTAAGTAATTTTTTTTCTTGGTTTCACTCAAGTGAGTACCAAGCAGGAGTACATCATATTCAGTAATGCCATTTATGCACTCAAAATATATCATGGAAGAAAACTTAAAATATTTATAATTAAAGGCATACAAGATAACCCTACCTCCAATTCCAAAATTAAAACAAGCTTGATCAAATGACATTTTCCAAACATCACCTTTTTTTTCAGATCAAGAATCATGAATAGTATTTTTCTCAACAACATCCACATTCCAAACAAAGTTATCCAACTCCACATCCATGTATAATAGTTAATGTAGAGCACACTTAGGATCTTCAAGTACATGTAGCATGTTAGGCTCTCTATGAAGTTTTACCATCTTACCCTCTAAAGGAATGGTAGTGTATGAAAGGTCCATTTTCACACTACCATCCATACTATTATCCCACTTATTTGATAGTATCATCCCACACTTAGGATGGTAGTCCATAACTACCACATCCATATTCAATAATTAACATGGATGCATAACCAACTACGCTACCAACCCTTTAAATTGTCCAACAACTGGCACCTCTCATGAATCCATGGCAAAGCACTTGACAAAGGCTAATGTCATTTTCACTTCAAGCTCATTTAGGACACCTAGGGGCATCATATTATAATAAGCTCTAGAATGAAAGATATAATTGTGAAAAATTAAGTTATTGATCAGTAGGGTTATGTAAAATAGATCCATGTTTAGTTGACATTCTACACATGTAGTCCCTAAATAGACTTTTGAGGCTAGTTTACCAACCTCACTAGGTTCTTCATCATCATTTAGGAGTATTGGGGTGAATTAATATCATTTATAGTTATGCACTCACTAAATTTAAAGTATTCAAATGACCTCTTACTATGTTCAGGTATTCCTAGTAATTAAAAAAGTGGCACAGTGATTTTTAGTTGACTCAAAACATATTACATATCACACATGTTATATTTTGAAAGACAACTATTAGGAGGAAGGGTGGTAACACCCTCAATTGGAATATAACCACTTAAATTTTGAAGTGGAATAGGTTGGGATAAATTGGTATGTTTAACAACAGTCTTCAACGGTGGATTTGTTTTAACATCACTCACACCCTTATGAATAATAGACAATAATGGTACTCTATTCTTAGATGGGAAAAATGTTTTTAAAAAACCTGGCATGTAGGTGCTAACTTGGAAGAATTAAGGACTATTGTCATTTTCTTAATTTCCTTACTTGCATCATTTTCCCTTGGACATGTAAAGGTAGTGTATTGACGAGCAACACTTTTTTGTTTTCTTATTAGATTATATTATTTGTCTTGGGAAAATAATGCATTAATTAGTAGCTACCTATCCTTAACTGAAGGAATTCCTCCATCATATTTATTAATCATCATGGATCATAAAAATTCAAAGTCATGATTGGGTAACTAGTATGTTTGTGAAATGTTAACATCATAAACGAATTCAAGAGTTGGGACACATACCTTATTTAATGCACTCCAAAATTGACAAAGAGTATTATTACTTAATAATTTTGTGGAGGAAAATATTCTACTTTAGGAGACTTGGACAATCAGTCATCAAAATATCATCACCATCAAACACATACTTAGGTTCCTCTATATATTAATCAATACATTCAGAAATATCACAAAGAGGATGTGGAAATAATAATTTATAGCACAAATCAATTTCAATATCATAATATATCATGTTAACTTTGGCATTCAATGGATCAGGGACTTCCTTTTTAGCCCCTCTATTCTGATTTCTATCATTTCTTTCATCACGTGTAGGCCTTTTCACTCTATCATTATCCCTAATGTGGAAAATAGTCCTCCCTTATGCTTGATTATAATTCATATTTATAACCTAAGTTTTAGACATATGTGGCATCCTCTTCTCAACCCTGGCCAACATTTATGACATCTCTTTAACAATGAAGGCCAAAGTCTTCACAATTTCTTCAAGATTGGTGCTCTTAATGGACTACGTATTTTCAATATTAACCAATTTTGAATCAATATACATATTCAAAGTTTTACCCATATCATCCATACTTTTCTCAATTTATATGACCATATTGAATATTAATCTCAGGTTTGTAAGAACCTTGTCCCTTAAGTAGTGGGTTGCCTTCTTGTCAAATACATCACTATACTTAATCAGATAAGTTGTATCACTAGGCCTAATATTCTTAGGTAGACCCATCATAGTATTTTTGATCCTTGTATTAAAATCCTAAACAAAATCATTAGGGTTCTTCTTAATATTTTCAAATTCTTCCCAAAGAAACCTCAGATCAATCGTATCGACATACTAAATTTTTAAGACATTCTTCATTTATTCCCATGAATCAATACATCCACAGGGAAGGGAATTAAACCACTCACAAGAATATTATTCCAATGTGTGTAAAAACATATTAAATCAAACATACTCATGCACAACCTCATAATATTTAATGATAACCAAGAAATCCCTCAAGTGTTAATCACTAGTCACTGTATTTTTCCCTTGAAAATTAGGAAGGTATTTCCTTACTTTATTTGGGACTTCATTAGGATAAACTTCCATTTCATCAAATTTAATTTGTATAAATTATATAATCCTAGATGCATGAAATTCATTCTCATCTTAATCCCTAGGCCTCATTATTGGGTCAATTATGGGTTCAATATCAAATGGCAAAGGGCTATTAGGGGGTGACTAAGGTAGACTTGGTAGATAAAACATAGGAGGAGATTTAAA